>APFE031533449.1:0-10025 GCA_000404065.3 Pinus taeda
CCACAACTCAAAACTCTGTCCATTGAACTTCTCAATCTCTATCTTTCCGCTGCTCGCCATCTTCTTTCACCACCAGAATCGATCTCGCAGATCTCCCACTGAACAGGGTCTACCACAGGCCCGAGCGAAAACCCCTCAGCAACAAAGGCGTCCCCTTGAAGCCAAAACAGCTCTGATACCAAATGTAGGTTTTAACCCTCGTACAGAAATTACCTGCATACGAATTCTAAATCACAGGAAAAATAAAAATGCGAGAGCATAACACATAAAACACATATACACAGAGATTTCCCACTAGATCTCTAAACTGAGACTACCAGCTTGATTTTTCATTAGATTCCTTTCAATGTTACAATACATATTTATACATGCCGAAGCATCCAATACCATAGACCCAAAACCATCGCGTCCAAAACCATGGACCGAAAACCATAGGTAGGTTCGCCCAACCTAATATAGGGTCCAAAAAAAAAATTCTCGGGGTGCTGCCCCGAACCCCGTAGAGGGAGGCTACCTGCCCCCCTCAACCCCCCCACTGCGCAACGAAGGGGGAGCTCCGCCCCCCCTCTAACCCCCCGGTTCACTACGCAAGTTAGTCGTGGAAAGAATATAACACAACCCAACAATAACACTAAAATCTTAGTGTTTTTCCCATTTGAGTTTATCATATGCCCAAACCGACACCCAACATAAGCATTTGTGGTTTCCAACGACTGTCTTCCCAGAATCAAGGGATGACCTCTAGCTAGAGATTGTGTTTGGAGTACTAGGAAGTCCACAGGGTAGTGCCATGAATCTACTAAAATCAAGATATCTTCTAATCTACCTACTAGTTTGATTGTTGATCAATCTTCCAATTCTAACACCATAGGTGTATGTTTCAAGTTACGAAGTCCTAACGCATGCATGGTTTCAGCAGTGATGACGTTTATGGCAGCACCCAAATCTACCAGTACGTTTGGAATTTATACCCCATTAATGTGCACGGTCAAAATTGGGTTCCCGGGATCCCCATACATTACAGGCATGGACCTTCCCATCATGAAATCTGACAGTTTCCCCATTACATGAATGGTGAGCGGATCTCTCGATTTCGTTTTAAGCTTCTTAGCACAATATTCAGTAAGATGTTTTGCGTATATAGGTATATCCTTCATGGCTTGCAGCAAGGGAATCTTGAAAAATAAATTTTGTGGCTCCCTAACAAGTCAAACTCAGTTTGAGGGGTTGGTTTACTCACAACCAACCTTTCTATATAGGGAAATTTAGCTTGGTGTTTCTAAGTAGCTAAGAGTTGACAAGGTGTATGATTTTTGTTAACTTGGTTTGGTTCCTCTGCGACCATTTCTTGTTCCTTCTCCTCACTATCAGTCTGCTCAATGATAACTAGTGAGGGTTGAGCACCTGCGGGCCACCCAGATCATAAATGTATCTCATAAAATTCTACGGTGGAGATGTTGTATGAAGGCAGGTTGAGGGTGTTAGCTTATTGAACCTCTTTATTGTTAGGATTTTGATTGGGTTGGCTAGGGAGTTGAGGATGAATAGGCTGATTACTATGGGGCACATTAGAGGGCAACCAACGTTGTTGTTGTGGCATTGATTGGGAAAAATAACAAGAAGGGGAAGGTACTTGCCAGTTCGGAGCCTATGAGGATCTTGAACTAGCTTGAGGAGCCCACAACTGCGAAGATGGAAACTAGTATTGGGGCCATATGGGCCGATAAGGCATAGTCTAGGGAACCACATTAAATTTCTAAAATATTAAGATGGATCTAGAAACATACCTTGATTACTCATCGACGGTTGAGGTTGACATGTCTTTTTAGGTCCCATAAAGTACAACTACTCCATATCTTCTCATGTCCCTTGAAAAATTGTTTTTAGCCCTCGCAATGATGGGCATGAACTTGTCCCATGGTTCAGTTTACAGATTGCACACTCCTCCACATAGTTCAACGAACATTCCCTCTGTGGATGTTTCTTTCTGCATGTGGGGAAAAATATGACCATAGTTCTTTCCAATTCTCGCTGTTTCTGTTGTACTTGTAGTGTGTCTATCTGTTCAGACAAGGTACTCAGGATATCAGTCCTCGGGCTATCTCACAGGTTCCTAATTTCTGCTTTTCTAACACCTTTGCCAAATACCTTTGTTTATCAAATCCCTTGTTTATTTCTTGCACCCCTCTTGAGCATTGAATACAAAAATCATAGATGATATCAAAGTCCTCCTTTGATATATCCCCCTTTCTGACTATATTCAACAAATCCAAAGAGTCTTCTTGGAAAGCCGATAGGAGGATAATTTTCAAAATTTCTTTATTCAAGTCGGAGTGCCCTGACCTCTGTAATGCGTGTTTGAAGTGTTCCACATAGTCTTTCATCTTTTCATCCTCTTTCTGTAGAAATTTGAAAGGCTCTTCTTTAATATCCCACGATTTATAGTAGTCTTGTTATTTCTCCAAGAAAGCAGTTCTCATTGCTTCCCACATGGTGATAGACCTTCCCTCAAGACCCATGAACCAATGTAGGACTATCCATTTTAGCGTAGCAGGGAAAGTTTTTAATTTATAAGCATCCGTTATGTAATCACACCCTCGACACATAATGTCAAATTCAAACAAAAATGTGTTAGGGTCTTCTGAAGTAAGCCCATGAAAATTGGGTAAATTTGTTAAAGGGATGGGCTCTGTTGGTGCACTAGTCCCCAAATCCCCAACTGGGAAGTCAATAGTAGAGGTTGTAGGTGCCATATATATCTCAAATACTCACTCGGAATTTAATTGGCTTTGTAGGAAGGGATTTTATCACAGGGGTTTGAGTTGCCTTAATAGCGCTTCCTCTATCCTTTGGTGATAAAAAATTTTCTACAATATCTTCCCCCTTGTCACTCTGGCTAGACCCTTTGGATCTCCTCTCTGCAATTTCTTCCTCCCTACTAGGATGGACAGTACCTCCGGATGATTTACTTGTCACCTCTTCTTCTTTTGTTGCAAGCAACGAGATTCCTTTAGTAGGCATATTTTTGCCTATTTCTTCGGCTGCTGGAAGAGTCTATTGTATTGAACCGGTAGGGGATACTGTGAACAACACTAGTTGATCTACAGATTGTCCCTCCAATTTTTTTTGTGCACATGGCCTCACAGCTGCATGGGAAGACGCCTCTGACTCAGCTTTTGCTGGACTTGGCTCTCTATTCATAGAAGTTGGTTTGTTGACATAAATCAAACCATAATGCTTCGAGCCTAGAGTAAGGTGTTGGAATTTCATTCCATGTTAAGACTTCTTTTTCTTCATCTTCTTATCCACACATGTATGTGTCTATTTTTGTGTATATGTGCCCATATAAAACTCTATAAAAAAAATTCTTGATTTCCAAACGTAAAACAAAAAGAATCATGATTTGTGAATCTACAATCTGTGATTGAATCATTACCAAAGCAAATGAAATAAAATTGAGTGGATATGTTCTCTTGCACCTTTGCAATCAATTCTACATACTTAAAAGTTAATAGACCTGGAATATGTTTTTCCTATGAATTTTAAGCTAGATAGATTCATGGCTCCATCCTAGCTGCACAATTAATCGAGGCCCTCTATGGCTTGGGAGTTCCACACTAGCTATTGTTTATGACAGTGAAGAGTACTGATGACCAAGCACATGTGCTAAAAATGTCATCTATGTTGCCACTAAATGCAAAGGTATATCATGATAATGAAAAAAACAACATAAAGTTTCTTATTAAAGAAGTGTATGTTGATTATAAATAGGAGAGGATGACATAATGGAAGACAAACTACTCTTCAATAGCCAGTGACAAGAAACCATGGCACACACTCAACAAAATAGATAAGAATATCATGTGAAAATTTGCAAACTATGAATTGTAAAGCAAAATGTCAAAGAAAGGCTTATGAAAATTGCTCCAGTAGGATCTATTCACGAGTACAGACTACTTGCAAGACCAGCGAAAATTTGACCAATTGTGTTGGTGATCACATCAAAGAAATGATATTCATCATATGCCTCCACAATCTCATTAGTAAAACTTCGACAATACATTAAGAGGAACAAATTCACAAAAGTAACTAAAACCATAATTCCAACCACCCAATGCCATTTGTCACCATCTAAAGATAAACCATCCTCCTGTGTAAATTTGGGAATAGAGTTGACAAAAGTTAATTCCTTGTATGCAAATTGGAAAAATAATCTCTCTCAAAATACAATACACAAAATTCTGACCATGAGTTACATGATAGATAAATGAAAAGTATGATATGAAGAATGGAGAAGCAAATCCATGTCTAATATGGGCTCAATATCAGGGTAACTTTTAAGACAATGAGTAGGATTATAGTTGTGCAAAAAAACAAGAGCATGTAAAATGATTTATTAAAAATAAAACTGTAAGACTTGGCATACATAGGTCTCGAGAAAGGTGCATGGGTTTTTGGTGTTTGGGTGTTGCAAGCCCATGCTTCCTTTTAATCTATATTCATAAGACTAGCATTTGTAAATAAAGGGGTACTTGCAAGGGTTGATGTAAAGATAGAAGGACTTCTACTAATGGCCATACAAGAAAACAGGTGATAAAGCTTTTAATCTATATTTGAAAAATAGAAAGCAAATATGCTAGATATCAGAGAATATATAAAACCATAAATGTAAGCTTTGTAAACTTAGTTTTCATGTGAGGGATTATACAAACTTCAAATGTAAAAATAAAATGTCTAAATAACTATTCTACTTTGACATTCATAATGCAAAATTCAGAGTATCTTACAACGCACTTAGGCTCACCAAACCTCTCTGGCAGTGAAAGAACAACATTTTTGAAGTACAAAATCAAGAACATATAATTTCTATTAATGTCTAAAATGGACCCCCAAAAATTCCTTGTTCAGAAAGAGAGTTCAACTCCTGAGACTTGGAAAAATATAAGTTTTGGAATATGTGTCTGGTTTATTATCAAGGAGTCCAGGACCAAATTACAACCAAAGAAATCATGGGTTGCATTGTACATGTATGAGGGAGACTAAGACCTCTAGTGCAACATGTAACATGCAGATTCAACCCTGTTGTTTGGATGAAGTTTCATTTTTGTTAATTCTCCTATCTTGTTCTCTGTTTGCCTACAATGCTTTAATGATTTTGATAGTCGTTCCACAACTTTCACTAACTTTGTTTGTAGGTGTAGCTTCTATAGTTGTAGCACTCTGACACTGCAAGCTTGATTCTACAACAATTGTTGTTTGACTCTACCTTTCCCAGACTTGCACTGTCCATCTAGAGAACAAATTATGAACTCAATTATAGCGCAAATCTAACTCTAATTCTTTGTCAAGGGTTCATTCACTAGATTTCCTTGTTTGAGTTGGAATAGGAATTCAATTAGATACAATTGAAGGCTCCATTTTCATAGCTATTAGTTTTTCATTGTCCTCCATTATTTATTAACAATCCCTGAAGAAGTAAACAACTTTTGAAATTACTAATAGTTATGATATGTTTGCAAAGCGTCTCCTCTCCACAAATATAATCTAGCTTTCACGGTTGTCAATCTTGTCCACTTTCTTTTTGTTTTTAGTGGTATAAAAAGTGTTATTATCTCTTATTTGGCTCATAGCTATAACACCTTTCTCAAACACCATCATCATATTAGCTTTTACTTACGTGTCATTATCATTACTCCTAGAGAAGTGAATATCTTGGTGAAAAAGGGAACCTAGACACCATGATACATAATGAATGCTACCTGATTTTGAGAAAGGGATTCAGTATAGATTTGATTTAGATTTAGTGTCAACAGGAACACAAAATAGTAAGATATTCTGATATAAATACCTTTAGCTGGCTGAGATATCACCATTTGAATCTCAAGTGATGAGTGGCCAACCCAAGTAACAACACTAACAACTTTTAGGTCAGTATCTACCTGGATTGGCTTTTTTAATTACCATCTTGTCAACTGATGATATCACTAGTAATAATGATCTTGTTGTATTGTCCTCATCAACAGACACCTACAAGAGAGGAAACCATCAAAAATATAATGTAATTTTTCCACTTTCAACCAAAAAAAATTCTTTCAAAGAAAACGTTAGATCTGCAACTTTCCTAATAACGTTTTTTATGAATCTAAACAACCATAAAAAATACATAATCACATTCCTAAAACAGATGGAACATTTTAGGGTTATTGCTAATTTTATTTTCTTCCCAAAAATTGATTTGCAAGTGTCCAGTTTTTAACAAAAATGGATCACGTAGAATCTCTAGCATAAATTTATATTTCTTAAATAATTGCCAAAATGTTATAGAAACTATATATAAAATCGTTACAAACTTGAATATTTTGGCATAACATTTTATAGTTGACAATTTAAGTATTAGTAAGATTCACCAGCCTAAACAAATACTCTATTGAAGTGGAATTCCATTACACTATGTAGGTCCTATTTGTAAGTCTCTCTGATTTGAATGCTTTTCAAGTTCTGAGGCAAGATCTTCGTGAAATTAAATATCAATTTATTTCCTAATTGTTTTCTGGCATTTGGAATCATTTCATTTTGTCAAATGAATTAGTCATAAAAAGGGTAAATAAATAAATTATAAATATTTACAGTCAACAAAAAGAACTAATGAACTCGAGAAAGGCGGGCCTTGGTGGGTTCATGTGAGTCCATGGAAATTGTGGTGGAATAAGGCATGTTGTAGACCAACAACCATCTAAGTTTTGTTGCATACTTCACATTCCAAACATATTAACCATAAAATGGCCATCAAATTGGAAAATCTTTAAACATAAATTTTGCAAATAAAAAATTTGTAAAATCTAAACAAAGGACAATTAGGTTAAAAATCAAGATATTCCCTCCAAGGGCTAGTGAAATACAAACCACACAACCCTATGAGAAGGTTGCTTCTTAGAAACCAAGTCCATGGGGCTTCATTAGAGGTATTCCCAAGAATCATAAGAATTTTAATACCTTGGTGACTAGTTTTCGACACCCTGTGGGGTCGTGTTAAAATATTTTATTTCCAGTAAGTTAGGAAGCATTGTTTCTTACATGGAGTGAGCACCATCATAACCATGCAATCCAAATGTTGCATGACAGAAAAATATGGTCTTTTTATTAGATTGCTACCTTGAAGCAAAGAGGAAAAAGTAGGGAGAGTTGAGAGTCGAGACAACCAAGGTTCTGGCAGCATGATGGCTTCATACCCAATTTCTCTGTCAGCAATCGCTTCACCATTTTCTCAAATTACTTTACCATTTTATCTATGAGTCTTAACAAAATATAACAGTGTTGGCTAAACATTGTTATCCTAGAAGGTATCAACAAATTCTTTGTGTGGTCTTCCCTCTCGGTTTCTAGAAACTTGATTGCTCCAAGAAAACTCTACATGACCAAGAGAGAGAGAGAGAGAGAGAGAGAGAGAGAGAGAGAGAGAGAGAGAGAGGATAATGAGAGAGCTCTGTACTTGAATTGACAAAATGTTGAGTTGAAGAAAGCCAGGAACTAGTCCTCATAAGCTATTTTGTGAATGAGGCCTTAATTTCTCCATTTTTCATTATTTTCATTTAATTTC
The DNA here is from genome assembly GCA_000404065.3 of Pinus taeda. Taxonomy (NCBI): domain Eukaryota; kingdom Viridiplantae; phylum Streptophyta; class Pinopsida; order Pinales; family Pinaceae; genus Pinus; species Pinus taeda. The sequence goes on from APFE031533449.1 coordinate 7,598, forward strand.
CTCCTCACATGTAACTTGTGACCTCTCACCTTAATTTTATCCTAATTTCCTTTATTTTCTTAAATAAGTGTACCAAAAATGCCTTTTCTCCTCTTAATTCCTTTTCCTTAGCCTTTCCAAACTTTTCTTAGCCAAAACATGCGTCCAATGATGCCCACTATGATATATTTTCACAACATTCATCTTGGAATACGTGTCCCTTACCCATGCCCTTATTTTCCCTTTATTAATTTTTATTACATGAAATTTTCACTAGGGCTATTACAGAACCCTCCCCCTTGGGGAACACCATCATTGGTGTTAAACTACACCACAAGCTTAGTAAAACCATTGAAAGAAAACATACTTCCCATGGAGATTTATAACCTAGCTCATTGCAGTATTTACGATCGAGGACCTCCTCAAAAGAAAAAACATCATGACAATGTGATAAGATAATAACCATACCACTTTTTGGAGTTTTATAAATTAACTCATGGAAGTATTTACATTCATGCACATATACATATACATATACATATAAAAAAATTAAAACATCAGCAAAACATATGCCAAACGTAAACCAACATCAAACCAAAAAATCTTTGCCTCAACCGGAAAACAATGAAGGATATAGGACCCACATTCGATATGCCATTTCCCATGTAGCTTATTCAGGCCCAAAATGCTTCCACTACACTTTAACTTTCTCTATGGCTCTGTTCCTGAGCATGAGATGTTTCCTCTACAATATGCACTGAGACTCCCACTGGAACTCTCCTTCTTGCTCCACCTGTAATATAGACCAATCAATAACATGATCAACATCCTTTATATACTTCTCAAGCAATGAAATATGGAAAACATCATGGAATTTCACTGTTAGAGGTAGTGCAAGTTGATATTCCTTTGATCCAATCCTCTAAAGGATCTGAAAAGGCCCACAATACCATGGTGCCAACTTGGAAAACGAACCAATCCTCAAATAGATTTTGTTGGCCTTGATGTCTAAATACACATTCTCCCTAACTTAAAACTCTTTGAACACCCTATGATGATCTGCACAGCTCTTTTTTCTAGCCTATGCTACCTTTACATTATTCTTTATAGCCGACATTTCCTACTCCATGTCTATTAACATGTCTAGTCCAATAAGTACCATGTTCACTGGATCACTCTAGCTAATGAGAGTGTTAAAACTCCACCCATAAAATTGCTCGAAAGGACTTATCCTCAATGACTCCTGATAATCATTGTTGTATGTGAACTTGACTAATGGAATATACTCCTCCCATTTCCTTTGCTCATGCATCACGTACATCCTTAGAATATATTCCAAGTTCCTGTTGACCCTCTCAGTTTGAGCATTTGTTTATGGATGATAAGTTGTACTAAAGGCCAACTCTATTCCCAAGCCTGCAAATAGCTCCTTTGAAAACTTGGAAGTGAACTTTGCATCCATGTCTGACACAATATTCTTTGGAAATCCATGTAATCTCACTATGTCTTTGATGAACACTTATGATACTTCACTCATTGAATACGTAGTCTTTACTGGAATGAATTGAGCTACCTTTCTCAACCTGTCAACCATGACCATAATAGAATCATGCTACCTCATTTTCCTTGGAATACTCGTGATGAATTCCATGGAAATGACCTCCCATTTCCATTCTAGAACCAAAATAGGTTGTAGTGGACCACCTCGATGTCTGCATTCGACCTTTACCTGTAAACAATCTAACGTATAGCTACAAACTCTACCACTTCCTTCTTCAGATTCAACCAATAGTAAACTTTCTTCATCATTGTCGATGTCTTCTGATATCTTGAATGACCTAAATATGGTTTCACATGAAACTCCCTCAAGGTAATATTCTTGAGCTCATTGCAATTCAGCACATAGATCCTATCTCAAAACCTCACCAAGCCATCTGTTGTGAGACAATAGCTTGTATCTGGATCCCCTCTACCTATACTTGCACCTAAACTTGTACCTATACCAATAATCTATTGTAACCTGTGCATGATCTCTATGTATTTATCATCTTGTTGTTCTTCCTGCAAGATCCTATCATGTAGCTCTATCCCATAGGATCTTATGGATTCTATATTACTTACCTATACATTCTTGCTAAGAGCATGTGCAACCTGATTCTCCTTCCCTTTGACGTATCTGATCTCGAAGTCAAAGTCATTAAGGGTAACCAAACATCTAACTTTCCGGACATTTAGATTCAGCTGGTCAAACAAATGCCTCAACTGACTGTGATTGCTAATCAATGTAAACCTCCTACCGAGAAGATAATTTCGTCATATCTTCAATGCACGTCCAATCATTGCTAGCTCAATATCATGTGTTGGATTTTTCTACTTGTGCTCATTCAGTTTTTGTGACTCATATCTCATTACCTGTCCTTGTTGCATGAGAACTCCATGTCTGGATCCA
>APFE031533451.1:0-30188 GCA_000404065.3 Pinus taeda
AAATAGCAAGAAAGGCCTAATATCTGATACAACAGGCACAGGCCTCGCCAGAGTGACTTGGCAAGGAACTTATGACTTAATTGAGGCCGAGAAACCAAAGCAGACGGTAGAAGAAGCTATCGCGGATTCATTAAAGAAGTCGGACTGCACTCTCAAGGATTTGGCTGATTCTTTCCTTCACAGGATAGCAGCCAGGGAGCAAATTCTCCCATATACAGACGTGGTGTGATGGGCGATTCAAGAAATCCCCATCATGGACAGAACATTTAGCACAAGAGATGGGAGGATTTTTGGATCATTCAAACCAGAAGACCTGAGGAAAATGTATCATTTGCCCAAGCCGGAGAAGATATACAATAGCACCTTCTTGGAAAAGTTTGCAAGCAAGAATGAGATTGAGTCTGAACCTATCAAGGATTGGAGGCAAAATCTGAACAAACACAAGCACAAATCCTCCGGTAAGTACTCAGTCGATTCTTTGGCTTCTCCTTATTGCTATGCAGGTATAATGATGTGTAGATTATGGGGTTTACACGACTCTGCCATTTTTACCATTGAAATGGTTCCTCTTATGGAGGCGGCAGTGAACAGCATGATTATGGATTAGGCTACTATCCTTTCGGATAAGCTAGCAGTAGTTGTTAGTGACTTTAGGAATAAAACTATAGTCACTGAGAAGAAAATTCCCCCATTCTACTATAGTGCATATATCCTAGATACCTTATGTTTCAATTCCGAATTCCCTATTCTTGGTTGGAGGTGGACTGCACAGGACCCCTCGCCCATTCATATTTATCAATCGCAAGTTGTGGAAGCGTCCTATAAAAAACCAAACTTGTAATCAGATTGTAATGTTCATGGTCCCGTTTATTATTCAATTTTTGATAAACCCATTTCAAGGATCTCCTACCTAGCCTCCTTTGATTTGCCAGCAGTGGCTATTTGGTTTGGAGAAGAGCATTTTACTTATATTAGAGTCTTTGGCAGCCAAGCCAATCCTCATGTCCTCCCCTTATATGTTCCTGATAAATTTCTAGCAAGGGAAATTGCATACCAGATTACAGCTGAGAGTACTACACAGACTCTCAAAAAGGAGAAGAAAAGGGGCTGGCCTACTTTTCCCTTCAGATGTGGAGTCTTCACCCTGCATGATCTTAAACATGTGGAAAAAGAGGCCACGAAGATTCAAGCTCTAAATCTGGCTACAATCCCGAATAGAGCATTTGACCCAAAGCGAACTGCATATGCCGCTTTGGAACATGCCAAATTAGCAACATTTGATCATAAAAAGATATGTTCGATGATGTGTTCTCTTCAGCTGAATCAATAGAGCAAGCCAAAGAACTCGCCAAGATGCGATACAACGATGAAGGGTTAACTAAGTTTAATAAACTTAGAGAGCAGAGGTTGCAAACTCTGCCTCTAGATTTATTAACGCCAACCCAAGCAGCATCATCAAGCGAGCCTAGCCAGCAACAGACAAAGGAACCCCCTGCTACAACGAAAGCAAATAATAGCGAGCAGGAGGAACAACAAAGGAAAGACCAAGAGGAGAAGCTGAAGAAAGAACAGGAAGAGCGGTTAAAGAAAGAGCAGGAAGATAAACAGCGAAAAAAGCAGGAAGATAAACAGCGAAAAGAGCAAGAAGATAAACAGCGAAAAGAGCAGGAAGATAAACAGCGCAAAGAGCAGGAGGATAAACAGCAAAAAGAGCAGGCGGAGAAACAGCGAAAGGAACTGGAAGAGCAACAAAAGAAAAAACAAGAACAATTGATGAAGGAGTCTCAATCTAAACAGACCACCATCGATACTAACGTGGGTGCTATCACAGACCCTGAATTGCGAAAGGAATGGCAGCAGTTCAACACCATTATCAGTGGAGGAAAAGACTCAAAAAGTACCGATACTCCTAAGACCAGCGATATGCAAGATGATACCTCATCCCAGGTTCTGAGTGGAACCAGCGGCCCACCTAAAGATATTGAAGTAATTTCGAAAGGTCCCAGCGACCAAATCACTCTACAAGTAGAATATATTCCGCCATTAGATGTCTTCTACAGCCCAAGGCACAGAGCAGTGGTAAAACGATCGAGAAAGAGATGAAGGCTTGATCAACCTTCTATCTTTCCAGAACAAACGGTCACGGGCAATGTGGTGTGGAAGGAGAAACTGGATCCCTCCGATGATTTGACTAAATTGTCACAGTACGCTGGAGCTTATTTAGCTGCAACCATCGACAAAGCATCGGAGGTAAGTCTTTTATTAAAGACTAAAGACCAGGAAATCTCCACGTTACAAACAGAATTAGCTGAGATAAAACAGAGGGTAATGCAAGCGGAGGAGCAGTTAGCGGCACAACAATAGAAGACAGTGCTGGCAGACGAGCAGTTATTGGTGCAACAGCAAATAAATAACCAATTGGCTCAGCAATTAGAAGCAGAGAAACAGAGGATTGATCAGGCAGTGATCCAAAAACAGAAAGAGTTAACGGAGGCTTTGGAAAAATTGAAAGCGGCGAATGAGCAATTGGTGAAAACCAAGGATGAGCATATCGCTCAAATAACAGCGCAGCTAGAGAATATCAAAGGAGATTCGCAGATAACAGAATTCAGGAAAGAGGTGATGTTGATAAACAATGCGCTGATATCGCAAATTAAACTCTTGTGTCAACAAATATCTCAAGCGGAGCCGCTCTGCGAATTAACTACATCCATAAATGAGCAAGTAGAGAAAGCAAGGGATGACTTGAATCAAGCCGATGAAGCTATTACTGCATATCTTGAATGGAAAGATTCGAAGTCGGGAAAAGCCTCCAATTTGCGAAGGATACTTGAGGTTCATAAAGATATACTGTTCACGGAATGGCACACACAGGTGTTAAAGGCAGAGAGAGCAGCTTCAAGGTGTAGATTAACTTCTAGCAATTTAGTTGATCTAGTTAACGACACTCTCTACATAGCAAACATGATTTCCCAGTGTACACCTGGAAAGATTACTACAACAAATGCATTGGAGCAAACGTGTTATCCAGAGTTAGAAGGCAGAGGAATATTAATCGCCGGAGTTAATAGTTTAAACATGGAAACATATTGGCACTTCCTAGTTAAGCCTCATGAACAAAGAGCTGCCCTCAAGTGTTTAATAGATGCCATCCAGTGTATGATTCCCGACATCCAAGACGCCACCTATGCTGCCCAGCTCAGTTCGCACCTCAACAAACCTCTGAAAATTGAGCCAATTCTTGCCATTAATCAGCTCTGATTCAAAGGAAAGCAGCCGACTCAATGAATCATCCTCCAGCTCCCCAGATCGCCAACCGAAATAGCAACAAAAGTTATTGATATCAACTTAAGTAGAATTTCTGTTTTATAGATATTTAGATTAGTATTGTATTTATAGACCCTTTCATGTTTTTAGAAAGGTCGTAAAATTTTGTAATAGACTTAACAGACTGAAGTTTGCACTATTGTGCTTCAGCCCTTATTCTTTTATGAAACTCGACCAGTCGTTCTTACTTTAATGAAGAAATCTCTTTATACAATTGTGCACTATTGTCGTTGATTGAAGAATGCTTATGCGTTAAGGGAAAAAATACACATAGCAATTGATATCTGGGAGTGGCAAGCAGCTCATATGGTATTTCTATCTGTGTCTGAAGTCATTATGTGTATGTGAATTGTTATGTAATTATTCTTGCTATCGTTGATTATATGCATGCGCTATAACAGAAAATCGTATTCATTCCACTATTGGGTGTTTATATGATGTGCCTTTACTTTTAAATCATGTATATGATAATGATATGAATGTATAAAGTGTAGTAATTTCGCTTCAATCGCTCTGCTTAACTATTTAAGCACAACAATCTTAAATGATTCAATATCAATGTCTTAAAGATACAGTCATCTATATGTTTGTCTTTTAGACATAGAGCATCAAAAGCTACGCTTTAGAGCTCAATAGATTCCCGAGATAGTTTCGTTTACTTATATTTCTGTTAGTAGTTTCAGCCTTCCGCCTATCACTAGTGTTATCTACAAAGCATTCACTCATCCCATTTATCTATTTCTGGGAAACTGGTCCCATTACCCCCAGTCGGAGCCACTATCCCAAATGGAAAAGGAGCTGTATTAAGGTCCGGACCGGGTGGTTTCCCCAATGTTGTTGCAGTGATTTTCAAGGCATCAACAGGAAGGAAACAATCATCCACATAGACCACTAGCCTCTACAGTTCATACAGACACAAGGGAAGTTGCAGAACGATCGTCATTAGAAATAGTCCACCTATCTGCAACAGTTCCATTTGAACATTAAGTATAAGAAGAGAAGCACCAATAATTTCATTGATTGCCTCATCCGACCACCGGTCATTGCGTTAATTACCATGCTTGACTCTTGTGGGCACAAGACATCGGAGTGGATGCATCTTTACAAGAGCGATCTAGAATTCAACAACATATACCAGACACTCCTGGAAGGGAAGCAATTTCCAAATTTTAACCTTCAGGATGCATTGTTATGTCACTTGGGACACCTATGTGTTCCTTCAAGTGAGCGTGCCAAGATGACTTCGGAGGCACAATACAGTCGGGTCACTAGACATTTCGAAGTAGAGAAAACCGTGGCAGTATTGCAAAAGTATTTTTATTGGCTGAAACTTCGTCAGGATGTTGGGAAGTACATTAGATCCTACACCGCCTGTGCCATTACCAAACCAACCATTAAGAAGCAAGGCTTGTATACAACTCTACCTACTCCTTGTCAGCCTTGGGATTCTATCTCCATGGATTATATGTCGGGCCTTCCTTCTACTAAGCATGGCAATGATTGCGTTTTCCTGGTCTTCGACAAATTTTCTAAGATGGCCATCATGGCGGCCTACAAGAAGAGTATCACAGCAGAGGCCGCTGCTAAGCTCTTCTTTGAGCGAGTGTGGGTACACTTTGGGATCCCACAGTCCATTATCTCAGATCGAGACAGAAGATTCTTGAGTGAATTTTGGTTAAGTATTTGGTCAATGCTAGATGCAAAACTCACTAATTCCACAACTTTCCATGCCCAAACTAATGGCCAAAAAGAGGTTATCAATAGGATGATCGTACACATTCTACACATGTACAACTCCAAGAATCCACGCACATGGGATGAAAGTCTCCCCTCTATCCAACACAGCTACAATAGAGCTCTCCATAGCTCAACAGGCCACAGCCCGTTTCAAGTAGGGCTGGTATTTCAGCCATTATGCCCCATTGATGTGGCCATAGCATTTGCAACCACTCAAGTAGATTTATCTCACATACAGTCTGAAGATGAAAGGGCTAATAGATTCATTGAGCGCATTCAACACATCCACCAACAGGTCCATGATATATTGGACAGATCCAATGCTAAGTACAAGCAGCGCCATGATCAACATCGAGTGTTGCACAAATTCCTGGTGGGCAATAAAGTTTGGCTACATTTGCAGAAGGAGCGCCTTGTTAGACCACACTGCAAGCTTCGTCCGCTCCGATATGGGGCATACACCATCACCAAGGGCATCGAGGACAATGCCTTCAAGCTTAGCATCCCACCGTTCCTTGTTCTGCACCCAATGTTCAATGTAGATCACCTTCGGCCATACTTTCCACTATTGTTGGACAAATATGACATTGCAGAACAACTCACACCAACAGAGCTCAACCTAGACTGCATGGAACAGGCCACAATTGATCAGATCATGGACACACATATCAAGAACACTCGGAAACAGAGTATGCATCTAAATGGAGTTGTCAAAGCAAGCCAACTCCTTCACTAAGGAAAATGGCTCACAAGGGACAAAGTTCAGCAGAAGTTTCCTCATCTCGTGGAGGAACTCAACACAATGGGTATCATTGCTTCCTAAGGGGGGAGGATTAATCCAGGTGGATATTTGTGTCCACCCGCCTATTCCACTTGGACCTTCACCATTGTTTCTTTCATTTTTTCAATTTCTTTAATTGTAGCACATTTTACTATTTTTGGCAGTTTTTCGGGTCCTAAACTTCCAGAGTCGTTTTGATGCCCTAAATGATGTATTTTTGGAAAAGTTCTGGTGATTACATAAGTTATCATGTTGACAGTTATAGTCCTCGAAGAGACATTTCCAACGAGGTATCATATACGTCAAACGGAGATAATATGACCAAGTTACAACCCCGAGAAATTGGTTTCCCAAATAGCCCTAACGGGGCCCATAAACTCTTGGTGTTACATCTCCTCGGGTTAGGGTTTTGGTTGTTTATGGTTTTCTCTTATTGTTCAATAATAAAAAGGCCCTTGAGCCTCATTGTAACTCAGTTCATAGGCATGTAGTCGCCACATCTCTTCTTAGAGATAAACTACCATCACCCGAGCTATCTTATTTCCATTATGTTTGTAAGCATAGTTCAATATTTTTCTATTAATGAAATGAAGTGTTTTTCTACTACATCTCTGTGTTTATGAGTATATATGTAATTTCTTGCATTCTTGTTTAAGTTCAGATCAGTACTATTTATTATGTTGATTTTATGACTGATTTTTCATGGATTCATTCTGGTTATATGCTGATTATAGGCTTGGTTAAATGGTGTGCTCTTGTTATGGACCTTGTTCATGATTTGATAAGCTATTGAATGGTTATGTGAATGCATGGGCTAACTAGTATAATTGCAGCTAGTTTAAGAGGGAACTGAGCCTTCTTGATGGTTCTCTGATGAAGTTAAGGAGACATTGGACAAATACGCATTCATGGCCTATAGTTACTATGTTTACCATATGTTTGATGAAGTGTTCTCATGTGTTTGGAAACTTCTGAGCAAGATCTAGCCTTATTACTTATCATATAGACTTTTCATCACCTTAATCTTGATTATGGAAAGTTATAGGATGTTTTGGGTAGTGATCTATAGGCTAGCCTTGAAAATGTGGCACTGATTTCGTGGTTGCATGCATGGAACTAGGAAATTTTGGTTTCAACCGCACAAAGGGAGGCCCGTGCATGAAACTGAAGACTTCTAGTTGCACTCACAATGACTTATGTGTGCGGTTGGGGTATGATATCAATTAATAAGAAGTTCCAACTCAGGTTCTAATCACAAGGGGTTGTGGTCTGACACCTAGGTGATCTGATGTACCTGAGAGGTTCATGTAAGTGTCGAGTAAATAGTCCCCACTTCCATAACCAAAACTTGGATGTTGGGTCACGTCTTAGTAAATATCAGCTCATTTTTACCTAGAGAGCTGCTAAAAGTAGCTAAATGTGGGATGGGGTGGTTATAAGGTGGTATCGGAGTGAGGTTGTAGCATTGGACCTTGGAGTAAAGGTAGATTGTTGTGCATGCATGTCATTTGTTTATGTGTTTATCATGCATGCATGATGGTTATTATGGTTGTGATATCCATGTATAAGTTGGTATGTTTGTGATGTTGCAATTGGCTAGTGCAGATACAATATCCTCCCCAAAGATACCTTGAGGTATGTTTTTTGTTATGTTTTACATAACCAACAATGGCATATTGCAGGAAATAGAAGACCAAGAGATGAAGAGAATAATACTTGAGTACAACTCATATGACTCTCCTTATAGGCTTGAAGAAACATTGGTAGGATGGGAGAGATTAGTTGAGCTACAGGGAGAGGGACATTCTCCTATTTGGCATACACATTGAGAAGTTTGAAGGCATACATTGTAAGTTGCAAGGTGGAAAATGATAGGTTGATTGAGGCATAGGAAAGGTTTTCCATAGATCAAGAAAAGTAAGCTAAGGTTAATGTAGTGATTCCTTAGAGCCTTTCTGATTTGCAAAAGCAGGGACAATTTGGGATCAATCAAGGATAGGAAGAAAATACAAATGGTGTAGATGGAAGTAGGTCTTGGAATGGGTACAGGATGAATGGGGATGATATAGTGAGAGGTGGAAGATCCTTTGATACACCTGACAGGAGGGCTAAATGATCCAAACTTAAACAGGAATCCAACAACTTACGGATATAATCATAAACACAAAGATGCAGCAGAAAAACACTTCATTTCATTAATAGAAAAATACTAAACTATGCCTACAAACAGAATGGAAATAAGATAGCTCAGGTGATGGTAGCTTATCTATGAGAAGATATACGGTGGCTACGTGCCTATGAACTATGTTACAATGAGGCTCAAGGGCCTATTTATTATTGGAAAACATAAGAAAACCCTAAACAACCAAAACCCTAACCCTAGGAGATGTAACACCAAGAGATTGCGGGCCCTGTTGGGGTTAGTTGGGAAGCCAACTTCATAGGGTCGTAAATTGGTCATATTATGGCACGTACGATACCTTTTTGGAAAGGTCTCACCAATTACTACAAGTTTCACCGCAAGCCCCTACCACTAGTGGTGGCTTTGCTGCGGACCCCAAAAAACATCGTTTAGGGGGTCAAAACTACTCCGAAAGTTCAGGACCCGAAAAACTGCTAAAACTAGTAAATGTTGAAATGATCAAGGAAATAAATGAAATTGACTGGGGTGTCTAGGTGGAAGAGGCAAGTGGCCACCAATATCCAACTATATCATTCCTCCCCCTTTAGGAAGCAATGGTCCCCATTGCATGTAGAGCCTCCATGACGTGAGGAAATTTCCATTGAACCTGGTCCCTGGTGAACCACTTGCCCTGGTGAAGGAGTCGGCTTGCTTTGACAACTCGATATAACTGTATCCTCTATTGGTGAGTGTTCTTGATCTGTGTGTCCATGATCTGATCAATTGCGACATGTTCCATGTAGTCTGGGATGAGCTCTGTTGGTGTTAGTTGTTTTGTAATCTCAAATGTGTCCAACAATGGTGGAAAGTATGGCCGAAGGCGATCTACACTGAACACTAGGTGTAGACCAAGGAACGGTGGGATGCTGAGCTTGAAGGCATTATCACCGATGGCCTTCATGATGGTGTATGGCCCATATCAAAGCAGGCAAAGCTTGTTGTGGGGTCTAGCAAGGCGCTCCTTCTGCAAATGTAGCCAAACTTTGTCGCCCACATGGAACTTGTGCGACACTCAATGTTGATCATGTCGTTTCTTGTACTTAGCATTGGCTCTGTCCAATATATCATGGACCTGTTGGCGGATGTGTTGAATGCACTCAATGAAGCTATTATCCCTTTCAACTTTAGATCGAACGTGAGTCAAATCTGCCTGCGTGGCTGCAAATGGTATGGCCACATCAATGGGGCATAATGGCTAAAATCCCAACCCTACCTAAAAGGGGCTATGGCCTGTTAAGCTATGGAGAGATCTATTGTAGCTATGTTGGACATAAGGGAGACTTTCATCCCAGGTGCGTGGATGCTTCGAGTTGTACATGAACATAATGTGTATGATCATCCTGTCGAAAACCTATGTTTGGTCATCAATTTGGGGGTGGAAAGTATTTGACTTAGTAAGTTTTATATCCAACATCGACCAGAGACTTGACCAAAATGCACTCAGGAATGTGTTGTCCCAATCTAAGATAATGGACTGTGGGATCCCAAAGTGTACCCACACTCACTCAAAGAAGAGCTTAGTAGTGGCCTATGTTGTGATACTCTTCTTGTAGGTTGCCATGATGGCCATCTTAGAGTATCTGTCAATGACCATGAAAACGAAATCGTTGTCCTACTTAGTAGAAGGAAGGCCCGACATGTAATCCATGGAGACATGTCCCCAAGGTTGGCTAGTAGGAGGTAGAGTTGTATACATGCCTTGCTTCTTGATGGTTAGTTTGGAAATGGAGCAGATGGTGTAGGATCTAATGTATTTCCCGACATCCTAACAAAGTTTCAGCCAATACAAATACTTCTACAATACCGCCATTATTTTCTCTACTTCGAAATGTTCAGCAAACCGACTGTAGTGCACCTCCCAAATCATCTTGGCACGCTCACTTGAATGAACACAGATGTGTCCTAGGTGGCATAACAGTGCATCCGAAAGGTGAAAATTTGGAACTTGCTTCCCTTCCAGGAGTGTCTAGTATATGTTGCCAAATCCTGGATCACTCTTGTAAAGATGTGGCCACCCCGATGTCTTGTTCCCATAGGAGTCCAGCACAGTGATCAGCACCATGACCAGTGGTTGGCTGAGGTAATCAACGACGTTATTGGTGTTGACCTTCTTATACTTAATGTTAAAATGGAACTTTGGCATATAGGTGGACCATTTCTGATGGCGATTGTTCTGTAACTTCCCTTGTGTCTGTATGAAATGTAGAGGTCTATGGTCTATGTGGATGACTGTTTCCTTCCACTGATGGTAGACTTGCATAATGGAATACATTTCTTTGTCGTAAGTGGGGTACTTTCGGACTGTGTCTTAAATTGGCTCACTGTGGTAAGTCATTGGATTCCCATGTTGAGTAAGAACCACACCAATAGAATAGTTGGGGCATTTGTCTCAATCTCAAATGGTTGTTGCAGGTCTGGTAATGTGAGTACTAGTGCAGAACATAGGCGATTATTTAACTCGAATTATGCTTTTGTTGGGTTTCTGACCAAAAAAACTTTGCTTTCACTCCACCCTTGGTGACTTGACTTAAATACTGAGTGATATGAGAGAACCCCAACACAAACCTACTATAAAAATTGGCAAGACCCAAAAAGTTGGCAAGCTCTGTTAGAGTGGTTGGGGTTGGCCAATCCCAAATGACTTGTATCTTGGATGGTTCCACATGTACACCTTTCTCATCAATGATGTATCCCAGATATTGAACCTAGGTCAGGCCAAAGGTGCATTTCTCCAAGTTAGCACACAACTTGTGTTGTCATAGGGTTTGAAGGACCTTTCGAATACGGTGGAGGTGCTCTTCCCAACTCTAGATGAAGATCAAGATGTCATCTAAATACACCACCATGAATGCATTGATGAAGGGTCACAAGATGTCGTGCATCAGTATCATGAAGGTTACAGGGGTGTTCGTCAATTCGAACAACATTACCAACCATTCGAAAAGGCCCTCCTTGGATTTGAAGGCAGTCTTCCACACATTGGAGGGTTCAAGAGGAACTTGGTGATAACCTAACTTCAAGTCAATCTTGTTGAAATATTTGGCCCCTTTGAGCTGGTCCATAAGGTCATCAATCTGTGGGATTAGGTGCCTATTTTGGACAGTGATCTTGTTCATCACCCTATAGTCAATATAGAGTCTCCAGGTCCCATCCTTCTTCTGTACCAATACAATCGGGGTCTCATAAGGTGATGATCTTGGCCTGATGTGCCCTTTCTATAATAGTTCCTAGATTTTCCTCTTGATCTCATCATTCTATAAAATATATTGTCAATAGATCGGTCCACTGGGTAGCGGTGTGCCCACGGTCATATAGATGGAGTGCTTAACTTGACAGTGCAGGGTTACCCCTATGGGTGAGGTGAAAATATCCTTGTACTCCTCCATGGCCTTATCCATTTGTTGTTGCTATGCAGAGGAGCCCTTCCTAGAAGTCGTAGCCACAACCTTCTTCTTTCCCTGGGGGAAAATCATAAGCAAAACAAATTTCCTGGTCTGGGAAATGATCTTACTACATTGCTTTGCAGTGATCAAAGATATGGTGGTAGGCGGGGCTACCTTCGGTATCTTGTACAACCTATTAGCCAAAGTAATAATCGTAGAGTGAGGTCTAGACTCATATACAACATGTCACTTCCACAAGTATGGTTGTCCTAACAATACATCACAACTTCAAGAGGAGGAACATCAAATAGTACCTCATCCATGAAGGGCTTGATGTTGTAGGGAAGGTAACACTGCTGGCTGACACAAAGATCTTGTCCTTAGTGATGCCACCCGATGGTGTACGGCTGTGGATGTGTTGTATTCTTTAGGCCCAGCTGCTTCATGACCTCTGTTGAAATGAGGTTCTTTTGGCTCCCACTTTCAACAATGAACTGCAGTGGAGAGCCCTTCACCCACATTTGTGAGTGGAAGAGTCATTCCCCCTCCTTTGGATCTTGAGGCTCAATCTTCTGGATCTTGGTGGTGGCCATGGTGGGACTGGGCTTTGCATCAATGATCTGTTTCCCTTTGTCAGTTCCCTTATCAGGTTCTGATTTAGAGTTGGAACCTGCGTCTGATTCGGAAGCCTTCATCTCAGCCAGCAGTGACTACTTGGCCTGACACTCACTTGTATTGTGAGTGGAGATCTTATGGAACTCACACCATTTTCCCATGTCCTTCGTCTTCATGGTGTTGTTCTTTTCTTGCAGATTGGTAGGCTGTCCTAGGTAGCCCCGCCTTGGGTTGGTCCTTTGTTTTGTGGTTTGGGGGCACCTTTTCCTTGCTTTAGATTTTCAGATCAAAGTCTCGCTTATTTTGTTTAAACTTCTACTCAATCTTGATAGCATACCGATATGTTGTGATGAGTGAGGAAATGTACAGGAACTCATCTCGTCCTAGAAGTACTTGTGAAGATAGTTGTGGTACTTGAGCACCAAATTCCGCTCAGTATCCTTGATACCGAGCTTCGTGTGAATGGTATGGAAAGTATTTGTGAACTCTGGCACATCATGGTCTCTTCCGTGTCGTAGCGTGGTCCACTTTATGTATTTGTCTTCATAACTCCCCACAAGGTAATATTTTTCCTTAATGGCGTCTCGAAAAGAATTCCAAGCCAGTGCGGTTGAAAACAACGAGGGTTCACTCTCATCCTTTTGTTCACAGTAGGTTTCCCACCAATCCTTGACATGTGGGGTGGCTTTGAGAAGTGCAAAAGTAATCTTTTCTCAATTGGAAAAGTCATTAACTGAAAAATATCCTTCCAACATATTTAACCATTTATCTATGGCATATTCATCTATAACGCCGTTAAATATGGGAATATTGAAGTTAACTTGTACCTTAAAATGAGTGGCGCCTCCAGAGTGGCTGTTGGATGAAGATGCATCGCCTATGGGTAGCCATCAAAGGATCTAGCAAAAGTTATCCATCATCGCGTCCCTCTGTCGCTCGAGGACCTCCTCAAGCAACATTTTGAAAGGGTCTCCTACTCCCCCATATTTCTTTTCTTCAGCCATGGTAGTTCCTCGGGTTTCGCGAGGCTAGTCTTGCAATTATTCAACCATATCAAGCCCTAACTCCTTATACCCTCATCTCGTTGGGAACATGCAAAGAAAAATAGGGAAAGATAAGATCGCTCTAATACCATTGGTCTAAACTTAAACAAGAATGTGAAACACACTTCATAAACACAGAGATGCAGTGGAAATACACTTCATTTCATTAATAGAAAAATATTGAACTAAGCTTATAAACATAATGGAAATAAGATAGCTCGGGCGATGGTAGCTTGTCTTTGAAAGAGATGTGGCGGATACATGCCTCTAAACCATGTTACAATGAGGCTCAAGGGCCTATTTATTTTTGGAAAACATGAGAAAACCCTAAACAACCAAATTCCTAACCCCAAGAGATGTAACACCAAGAGTTTGTGGGCCCCATTGGGGTTAGTTGGGCAGCCAACTTCCTAGGGCTGTAACTTGGTCATACTATCTTCATTTGATGCATATGATACCTTGTTGGAAAGGTCTTACCGAGTACTATAGGTGTTTTTTTAGGCCCTACATATGGCTGCGAGCCTGATATCGACCCCAAAAAATGTCGTTTAGGGGGTCAAAGCGGCTCCAAAATTTCAAGACCTGAAAAACTGCTAAAAATAGTAAATGTTGAAATGAACAAGGAAAGAGATGAAACTGGCTGGGGGGTCTAGGTGGAAGAGATGGGTGGCCACCAATATCCACCTGGATCACTAACACTCATGGATTTTATTCTAGCTCTGGTTCCAAGAGACATCATTTCCATCACTACTGGCATCCTTATAGGAGGAGTGAGAGGGAGTACTTTCGAGAGGAGTGCAAGAAATCCAAGCCTCCTACTTTTGATGGAGAAGTAAAGAAATCAGAAGATGTAGAAGCATGGTTTCTTGGGATGAAGAAGTTATTCAAATTACATGATTACTTAGAAAAAATGGAAGGAAAGATAACTACCTTTAGCCTTAAGGGAAAATAAAATAATTGGTGGGAAGATGTTAAGCGCGTTAGAGGCATCAGGGAAGAGACGCTGATTTGGAATGAGTTTGAAAGTCTCTTCAAGAAGGAGTACTTGTCTAATATATATTATGACAGGAAGGAAAATGAATTTTATGAGCTTAAGATGGGTTCCAAGGCAAATGAAGAGTACACGACCAAATTTCTAGAGCTATTGAGGTATGTGTGTTACCTCAAGGATGAGGAAAAAAAAGGTCCAAAGGTTCATTAATGGACTATCGTTAGCATTCAAATATTGGATTGAGTATGACGAGCCTTGCTCATTGGAGGAAGTCATCAAAAATTTGAAACATTGTTATTAGTAGTCTAAGCGTAAGTCTGAGTTCAAGAGAGATTGGAAAGATAATGAGAAGACTAAAGAAAAATGGCCTAAGAAGCGAGGAAGATCTTAGGATGCACGTGAAAAGAAAAATGTGGGACCTCACATTAAGGGAATTTTGAGGTCTAAAATGGGTCTCCTAAGAAAAATTTACAACCAAAATAAACTTTATAAGAACCAATAGGATTCAAGATGATGATGCCAACCATGGGAGATGATTCACCATTTTTGGAGTAAAAAAGTAAAAGATAATAAAATAATAAACTACTTCTTCAACTTGTATTTTCAACTTATCTCCCTAAGTTTTTACTCAAATTTCGAGTGGAAGTACTCATATGATGAAAAATTTAATTCCACATCCAAGGAGACCAATGTTGCATACTTTCGATGGACCTTGCTAAACGAAAAATGTGAAATACATGAAAAAGCGTTATTGCAATCACGTTTTCCATGTATTTCTAATTTTTCTTGTAGTGGGATCCATTGAAAGTGTGTTACATGGGTATTCCTTGGATGAGGAATCAAATTCTGCATCCAACGAGTGTTTCCACTCGAAATTTGAGTAAACCCATAGGGATATAAGTTGAAAAAAATAGTTTTTTATTTTTTCCCTCTAAAATTTGATGATGTAATTTAATCTTACTTTATTATTTCCACTATTATTTTATAATTTCCTTAGGAGGCCCATTTTGGACCTCAAAAATCCCATAGGGACTCAAAGATGGAAGGATTTAATGGAGTGAGAGAAAGGCCACCAAGGAGGGGAGAAGAAGATATAAGGGAAGTAAAAGAGGGGCCAGTCGAAAGGGGGGACAAAACACCTGAGAAACAACATTAGCAACATCAGATAAAAGCAGGGAAGTGTGTTAATTATTACCAATATGATCTCCATCATCTAAGAGCTGAAGTGAAGAAGAGATGAGCAGAGACAAACTAGAATGAAAACTCGTCGAGCAAGAGGCATGATTGACTTTGACTTGATGAAAGGATTGCTGCTAGGAAGGATTTTGAGTTAACCCAGAAGGACCCCAGCTGTGAAAATCTTTTTGGATGTGTCCAACTTCATGGAAATGATGACACCTAAAAGGTAATTTCTAGCAATCTACCTTTTGGACCTAGACTAACCCATTCATGGACATTTCCATCTTTTCTACAAGACTACTTCTTAGGCAGATATCGACTTGAATCCATGAAATATTATGATCCTCCTTCTTTTTCCAACCATCCTCCACTCTGAAAAAGTGTTGAGATTATTCCCTATAGCTAAGAAAAGGTCCATACTTCATAAATGGAGGGGAAAACCCAACAGTAAGGCCCAACTGGGGTCAAAATCAATAGACCGGGATTTAAGAAGTAAACCCTCCTCCCCTTAATCCTAATTGAGATTAATAATTCATGAATAGTTAGCTTTTGAATGGAAAATAAAGGTCAACCATCCTCTTACTAGAATGTGAAAATTCAAGAGTAACCTAGAAGAGGTTACCAAGTCAAGGAATCCCATGATCTTAGAGATGGAATAGAAATGTATTTGGTTCCAAACCTACCCACCAAAGTCTTACTAGAAAAGTCCATAATGAAATTAATTCTAATATCCTTCCCCAAAGTGATATTAAAAATGACCCAATGGTTGAGAATTCACCAACCCCTCCTTTGTGGTGAATCAGAGATAACAAGTGTGGATGGGGAGACAAGATCATTAATAAGAATAAAATAATTAGAAAAATAATTAAACATGTAAGGGGAGGGAATAGTGAAAGAGCTAGAGGCTAAGGAACAAGGGGAAGAATAATATGGGGGGAACACATGCGAGAAACCACTTGTCTTATCCGAGGAAACCTTTAAAAAATATGGAATCTCGACTATAGGGAAGTTTGACGAAGAAACAAAGGAAGAAGGGTACTCCATTTATGAATGAAAGATCAAGCCACATGTTGAGTTGATCGCATAATCCACCATCTCATCCAAAACATTATCCACCCTAAAAAAGAATAGTCCAAACAAATCTAAAGGATATGGAACCAAGATATGCACAAAATATAGGACTGCAGAAAGGGGTGGTAAAGGTCATATGATAGAAGGAAAAAGGGAATGGGATAGATCCAACTGACAAGGGAGGGAAAGAGTTGATGTGTATCGTGAACCTTAGAAAAAATCCTGAAAATAAAGATGGAAACTATCGAAAAATTCCATTGCTACCGCAGAAAAGGCCATAGACGTCCTGAATTTCTCTCTTAAATTATTATTATCATTATTAATTATAAAAATAATTAATATATAAGTTGAACATATATAAATCTTTCACTTTACCATGGATATTCTTAATCTATAAATAGACATTGCTATAATATCATGGATTATCAATACCACATGTCAAAAAAACCATGTTCATCTGACATTTTTTTAATTAATTAATTTAATAAAAAGGGTAGAAAGGACATAACTACTTTTAAGATAAATTTTAACCTTTGATTTTTGAATACTACTAAGAATATTACGTGGAGGTTAAATCCTTAAATTCCACCTAATAATTATTGATAATTAAATTTGTTGGACACCTAATCCTCTAAGGTTGGTGTGGAAGCTGAACAACCAAAAGGAATCCAAGGGACCACTTGGAATATGAAACCAAGGGTCACTCCTATGTATTATAAATATGTATCATTGTGAATAATAAATGCAATCTCATGTTTATCTTTCTTATTTTGTCTCTGCCATGTGTGTGTTTAACATGGTATCAGAGCTGCAGGCCTATTCATGACCTGCATAATTACTGTGAGTGTAATTTTATATATCTGTTGGTCTACCATTTTCCAGCGTGTCAGAACTGTCCTTCTGTAGTAATGCCACACTTAACCATTTTAAGGGTTTCTTTGTATTTTGAAATCTGCACGTCTTAATTTAGCATTTTTCTGTCCACCAACTCTACTAATTCTTTGGGTTAAGCACTCAAGCTATCGATAGATTGATGGTACGAAACACATGTAGTCTTCGACTCCAGTGCAACAATTCCAGTGAAATTATTGTTTATCAGATTGAGTCATCCCATATAATAATCACCAACTCCCTATCAACCTGAGTTGTCATCCATTTGGCAGCGACTAACAATACATGGGACCCGAAGGTGATAATCCCTTGTAAAGACAGCACAGTGAGATCTCCACCTAGGTTCCAATTCCACACCACTTCAGGGAGTGGAGCAAAAAAGGCATGGGAATGGGGTTGGGCACTATGGATGAACCGTCTCCCTCATATTCACCAACATTCAAACTCCGATGAGTACACACTAGTGACCATATTCTTCAGAACACAAACTAAATCCTTTGTATAATGGATATAATATGTAGCTCTAGCTCCTTTTGAAATTTACATAGATATGCAAAACACACTCTTAACCTTTCTTATATGATCAAGGGCCTCAACACTTTCTTTGCAAAGTTCTGTACACAACTAGATTACTTCAATTAGAACTCCATGATGTTTTTCATTGACTAAAGAACTAGCAAGTTTCATAAAATTCTCTGCAAGATCTGGCACTTTCAGTATAATCTGCACAGAGCATAAAGTTTCCTTCTTGCGGAAGTTCGGCTTGCTATTGTGAAGAAGTTTCTCAACTTCAGGGGAAAGATCAAAAGCCATTTTAGATGATCATATGTTTCCCAGTGCACAAAGTGCAAGCCAGACTATGTATTGATTCATGTGATTCAAGTTCTGTTTGAGAGAATTTGTAACCATCATAAGCACTTCTTGTCTTTCATCAAGAAGCAACATGAGGCCAAGATATCCTATCATTTCTCAGGAAAGCCAACAGATGCAATAGACTTCAGGCATTCTATTTTCCCAAAATGCATTGGATAACCAAGCATGTGAATGAACATGAGCTTGGCCAAATTGCAATGCCTATAATCCTGATCATCTTCACTAATTGCAGTATGTATAGCTGCACACTTCTTTCTAACAACAACACACTCCTTAGTAGCAATTTTACATGTACGAATGACTCAAATCATATCCCTCAGTCATGTTCCCGTCATGAAGGCATTCATGATTCCGAGATCTAAGACTTCTACTCTGATTAATCCAAATTATTGGTAAATGTTGAGCCCCTAGCGATCCTTGCAGCACAGATCAACGAAACATAAAATATTTAAATAATTACTGGATTCCAAGGATCAACACTAACTCATCAACATCAGCTCTAATATGCATGAAAAAATTAAAATGGATCGCGCACTGTTGATAAAAAAATGAAAAGAAAACAAGGCGAACGTAGGGAAGGAATAAGGTTGTAAGTGGGCACATGAACATATTATTGGCACTCTTTCATCCCAATATAGCCGAGTTCAGGCCTCCAGATATTGTCGATTGACCATTCTACATTGGTGTAGCACTCAATGGCCTCATTTTCGAGGTCTCATTTGTTCTTGGTTTTCATTTCCAATAAATTAGTTGAGACCCTGTAGGGCATTAGGATCTCTTCCCAAGTGCATTGAAGCATCATTTGCTACGTTGAAATTAGTACAGGGTTGTTTGCTACAGTGACTTGGTGATATTGGTATCCTGCTACTCATGTAATAGTTGCATCTATTTATCATTTTATAGGTCAATTTGTAGCTGAAGATAACATCACTTCTCTTATTATATTGGTTGGAAATGGATCGAATAGATGATGTATTGAAACTACTGAATAATTTAATACATTCAACTGTTGATGAGATGGTTAAGATCAACAAAACCTCTCTTTCCAATATTAAAATTTGTCTCCAAAATGCACATGAGAATATTGAGTTTTTGCAGCTTGAATCTCAACTACGGCAGGAAGAATTACAGCAATGGAGTCATCATTCTGAACCTGTTTTTGTTCAGAAGATTGAAACAGACTCCCATAAGCAGCAAGACAATAATGTTACAGTTGATTCAGGTCCAGTGCCCAATAAAGTAGCAGAATTACATGCAGATGCAGAAGTTTAGTTTGCACTTCTCAAGCCCATCATCAAACCTTGGGAAGAGCTTGTCCACAAGCATAGAACTGGTCTTGGATATGACAAGAATGTGTCCTTTCATATTCCAGATTACTCAAAGTCGATCCAATTTCGGAGTGCTAGATTCCTTCAAGACAATTCACCTTCAGTTGTTCCAGATTTTGCCCTTCTTCCACCGCAAGAACAACAGATTATGAAATGCCAACACTGTGACCGAGTTGGCCACATGAAAGATCATTTTTTTGATCTTCATCCATGTAAGCACTGTCATAAAACCAATCATTCTTCAAACAGATGCTTCAGAAACAAACATCCTACAAGAACAAATATTCATCTTAGATGGATAGCTTCTTGGCAATGGGCTTCAACAACCTAGAAGATATTTTGCTCATACAACAGGATTTGTTCTCAAATATTGAAAAGTCTTGCAGTTGAGATCTCTTCATCGTCTCACCTTGTATCTATCAAGGGGGAAATGATGGTCATCTACAAGATTCAAAGCCACATCAAGCGAACCTAAGCCATAACCTACCATAACAGATTCAAAGTTGTAGCCAGAGACAAATATGTCACTGAGCATGCCTTCAGTCGGTGATACCTCTTCAAAGAATTGGGGACACTTCCTCTAGCAGAAGACTTCATCTTCTTTCCGATTTTGGAAGAGTTCCAGGAATTGCATTAAGCAATTCAGAGTTGTTGGTAATCCTTAAACCATCACAGGTTGAGACCTCCATTTTTAGGTTGAGGTCTCCCTTTTATGTGGGGTGAGACCTCCCTTTCATGGTTGAAGGTTTCCCTCTTCAAAACATCAGGAGCACTTCCTCTAGCAGAAGACCTGAGCTTCAAGCAAGACTTGGAAGAGTTCTGGGAACTGCACTAAGCGTTCCAGTGTTGGTGGTCATCCTTAAACCACCACCCTTTATACCAACATTTCAGAGAGCACATTCAGCCTAGTGCTGCCATGCATTTTTGCACATTTTTTATTACATCTCTCTTCTTGGACTCATACATAACCCTTTGGATTAAGGGGGGGAAATGTTGGACACCTAATCCTCTAAGGGTTGGTGTGGAAGTTGAACAGCCAAAAAGAGTCCAAGGGACCACTTGGAATATGAAACCAAGGGTCACTCATATGTATTATAAATATGTATCATTGTGAATAAGAAATGCAATCTCATGTTTATCTTTCCTATTTTGTCTCTGCCATGTGTGTGTTTAACAAAATTAAAATTTTAGAAACCCTATTTCAAAATAAACATGCTTATTGACATAATTAAAATTCCGAAATTCCTACTTCAAAATAGACACATAATATAATTAAAAATAATATACTTATAATATTTTAGTTTCACTCTAAAGAAATTCAATAATAATATATCCAAAACTGAATGAATTGAAATTCAACCTTTTGTAATTTCCAAAACTAATGATAAGAACCTAGATCCAAAAACATATCCCATTGTTTTTCTACTTCCCAGTAACTATGTATCTAGATGAGAAAATTATGGCACCTCACAAAATTATCATGTCATCCAATCAAAAGTAACTCCCATAATCATTTTATTATGAAATGAGTGAAATATTTGATGGTGCTATGTTAACGCACTCCATTATATAGTACGTGTGACATGTTTTTTTTATTATAGTTAATCAAAGAACTTCATATTGAAGAATCAAAATAAAATTATTCATTTCCTCTGTTATGTTTAGTAAAATATTGACTCACACAATCATTTTATTATGAAATGAGTGAAATTTTTTATGGTGCTATGTTAATGCACTCCATTAAATGGTACGTGTGACATGTTTTTTTTTATAGTTAATCAAAGAACTTCATATTGAAGAATCAAGATAAAATTATTCATTTCCTCTATTATGTTTAGTAAAATATTGAATGATGAATTATTTTGACCAATGAAAAAGTGTTTTAGCATCTAAACTAAATTATGTTCATGTTATGTTTTTAAAATCAATATCATGTTCTTATTATATTCTTTCTATATCTTCAAAATCAATATCACATCCTTATTATAGTTATGTGTGGGCTTAGCAAAGTATGATTAACAAAGTGTCTAATACACCGAAATATTTTAATTACCTCATATTATTACATATCTTACATTGACACATTTTTGGCAAATTTAGACTTCTAGTACTATTTTTTTTAAATTAAGAAATGATGTATAACAAACACATCCTTATACAATTATATTTTACATAATGTATTTTGATTGATGTTAAGGGGATATCTAAGATATATATGTATTATCGATGTCAAAATGAAGTGGAGATCCAAGCTGGATTCAAGAGACATTTTTTTTGGTACATTTCAAAAATAGGAGAGGTCCCAAAATTGGGGGTACTTGATGTATCATAGACCCGAGTCAAGAAGCATAATGGGCCAAAAGCATGGACCCAAGTTGCATTGGTCCATAGGGTATCTTGTTCGATCAATTTTGACTTTCATAAAGGGAACCAATGCTCAAGTTGGCCTAGCATATGAAAGTACTTTTGGGTGCCATTGTAATAATAGAGTGTTGATTGTATGAGTAAAAAAATGAAAGAAGAGATTTGATGTGTGTGCTCATAAGTGTCCTTGCATTTATTACAAATACCTTTGTTTCTATTTGAGATTCCTAAAATTTACAAGGACCTAATTATATAATATATTCCAAAGATAACTACCATGTCTAAATAAAATGTTCTCTTTAAATTAGGTCAGCGATATTTTTAAAAACAATATCATATATATATATATATATATATATATATATAAATAATATATATATATATAATATATAATTTAGATAATTAGCTATACTCATGTTTATTAAAAAATATACAAATGAAAATTACTTAAAACCAATAAAAAAACTATACAATTATTAGTTACTAATTCTTCAATCCAAAATCTAGATATTCATTGTCTTCAATAATAATCCGTATTTACATTCCTGTTAGATTAGTTGTCTAGTGGCAATGACCCTAATGTAACATTTCTATCATTTTATAAACTTTAGCTAAATTATATATAAAGACCATGTTCCTTAAAAAAAAATTAAGGAAAAAAATCTAATGACAAACATGTTAGAAACATAAATAAACTTACAAACATAAATAAACTTCCTAATAAAGCTTAGAGAATTTATATCCACATATTAAAAAAACGTATAAATCTAATACACGAAGTAAATAATCATAAAAAAACACGAGTAACAAATAATAAAACACTTAACATTTATATAAAACTTTAGGAAAATAGATGTCAAAGATATTAAAATGTTATTATTCATTTATTTTCAATTATTAATGTATTTTTCCGATGGGGTGATGAATACCGAGGTTAGGTAGACGTGTGTGTCATGAATTGGAATATTTATTGGGTGTTGAGGAGGACAATCGCCATTACGTAGAGTATACCGTGCAGTTAACAATGCGGTGTTTGATGTTTCATTTTTTCTTTTCAAGATTGAGAGCAAAAGAGGGATGTGGGTTTATGGCGCTGATTGAGTTTCAAGTTTGCTTTTATGTTGTGGTAGTTTGGTGGATAGATGTGCATGGTTCAAGTTCTGGTAGTTTAACAAGTTTCTCTGGTATTTTTTTAGTTTGGAAATGGTGGAGATTTCATTGTCGTCGCCTCCCCCATTATGTCTGGCTCACAAAAACACTAAGTTTGTCTCCCTTCTTATGGTTTCTTGCTTTTTTTCAGAGATTTGAGTGATTTCTACATGGTTATTTGGTCGACTCTAGAACCCACTCTTGTGTTGCTTGTTCATCCTCTTCTCGACTGTTCTCAGTGCTTGCAAGGGGGTTTGAGTTTTTAGGCAATTAGATATCTTTTGGGTCCTCCTATCTTTGTGGTTTTTCTATGGATTCCTAAGACCCATTGTTGGGAGAGAAAAAACTGGGTTCAAAGGTGCATAAACGTCTTGAAGGTGTTTGCGGTGATTGGTTATTAGGTTGGATTTGTTCCTCCTCTATTTATGTTTGAGTATAACATCTTTCTGTCTGTGAATTTGTTCCTAGGAGCTTCCTCTGGTAGAGGCGACAACAAGGTCTCAGTCTGGTTGGTGTATTTCTTATTTGTGGTTTCTCTTACAACTCCCCAAGTTGGCAAGAGATGTTTGGTAGTTATGCAAAAAAGAAGACTGGTGGATAATTCAGGGCTGCCTAGTGCTCCGCTTTGGTTCATAATGCATTGACAGGTGCTTTAGTTTGTTGTTCCTATCTTAAAGGAGTATCCCTGGGCCATCACCATGTGACCTGTGTCACATATCTCCGGCACCCAGCCTCAGCAGAGGGGAGCTTTGGCTAATCAGGGAGGGTGCAACAAAGTGTCGAAGGTGGAAGAGGCGAAACAGGCTTCTAAGCGTCCATCGCGGGGTGGTTGAACTGTTGGTAGCTTAATGAGGGTAGCGTCGAGGGCTTGTGATGGCAAGGGTGTTGCGAGAGTAATTTGGGGTGGTCGTGTAGCTGGGAATGGAAACAAGGGTGGTGTGGGGTGTGGGGTCAGAACAGGTGTGCGGGGTCAAAATCGTTGGTCGGAGCGTGTAGGGGTTGTTGGTTGACAACAATGCTCTGAGGCCTTCTATGCCCTGTTCCAGTCTGTTTTGGAGCACCTGGAATATTACGACAAGCCCAAGAAGGAAGAACGCAAGGTTCTAATCGTCATGCGCAAAAAACTTCATTACTTTCATTGTCATGTCCGAGAAACGATTGTGGTGGTTTGGCGTGGAAAAAATTTGTTATCTGAAAAGGAGGAAAAGTTGGAAACCTAGATGGCTCACGTCAATCAGCTTGTTCAGTGTCTTTATCATCCCCCCCCCTCTTGGGATTGGACTAGACAACCCCACATCTATTACTTTCAATGATTAAGCATGGTTACAGGTGTTCTTCTAGTTCTGTTTGTGTTTTGGTTCTTTTGGCCTATCAGGCTATAGACTATTCCTTTAGTTTTGTTATTGTTTATTTGTCATATGTTGCTAGCTTCAGTCAATAAACCTGGTTGGGGTGAGACTACATGCATTTTTCTATCTATACACTCTACTTTTGATGAATGAATAGAACCTTGATTTAAAAAAAAAAAAAAAAAAAACAGTATTAATGTGTTGGTAAAGGAAAAAATTTAAAATTCTTATATTATTTATGTCACTATAGATTTAATTAAATTAATATCAGTTTAGATTTATCTTAACTCCAGATCTACCAAGAGTAGAGATAGATCAAATATGTTGAGATACAAACCTCTTTTGAAGTGAAAAGAGATTTCATTCCTCTCAGCACATGATAAATCTAAAATTAAAATAAATATAAACTAGTTTAATTATTAACTATAATTAATTATAATCATAATTATTAATTTTATATATATTTTTTATTTATTTTTATCCACTCAAAATGTTTATAAAACACTACATTACATCTTTATCATATTAAACAAGAGAGCATCTCTCGACACATTTAATATTTTAATCAACTTCAATATAAATTAAAAAATATATATATATATAATTTCTCAAAAAATATAATGATTAATATACTTATATTTATTAAAAGATACAAGTCTGAAATGGTTTAAAAGCAAATCAAAGGCTAGCAAAACCATACAATTTATTAGTTAATAATTCTTCCACACAAAATCTAGAAATTCATTACCTTCAATAAATAATCAACATTTGCATGCTACTATGTCTAACGGCAAAGAGCACTAAGCCCCTCACATTTCAATCTAGCTTTGCCAAGTACTTGCCTTTACCTTGACCCTCGTTAAAATGCTAGGAAAGTTAAAAAAAAAAAAAAAACACTTATTTTTTCATTTTTATAAAATAAATTTCAATTCAATTTTTAAAAGACGACTTATTTTTTTATTTTTTTATTTATCATCATTTCCATATCATAATTATAAAAAAGGTAACATGTGAACATTTCACATCATTTTATAAATATTTAGCTAAAAAAAAAATAAAATAAATCTAATAAATATTACGAAAAAGTTTTTTGGTAGAAATTACATAAACATATTTTTTTTCGGCCAACGCGTTTTGAACCAACCAGTGTGGTTCATCATCAGGACCAAATGAAGAGGCAGACCATGGCAACGACTTAAATAGAGAGCAATGTAGAGACCATAATTTCAAGTAACGACTATTTTTGAAAAATAATTAATGGAAAATTAATAAAATATACACAATAATACACAATAATATATATATATATATTCAGCAATAAAATATAGGGTTGAGACCGATTAAACAAATAACAAAAATACTAAAAGGAGTTAAGAACAAATAGGATGATAAAATACTTAAGAAAACACAAAGGATCAAGAATATAATTCTAATGAAGAATAAACCAACAACAAATACTCTAAAAAGGACACCAATACCTACACAAATAAATAAACAAACAAAATAAACCTAAAAAACTAGGAGGATAGGACAGGGACCCAACTTCTACTAATAATCTACCCATCGTCTCTATTACAATTATTGGGCCTTTTTTCAATTTCTAGGGCCTCCATCAATTTACGATGATGGAAATTACTAACCCTAGCAATGACTCGTGCCTCCTCAATGCAGATGTGATGCTTAGATTTATCAGCATGCTCTGCCAAAGTAGAGGAGCGGGTCCTTCCATGCTTGATGTCAGCGGCATGCTCATGAATCCTTTGATTAATCGAGCAACCAGTCTCACCAATGTAGGGAGTGCCTCAAGAGCATGGGAAAACATAAAAAACCTTCATATTCTTGGGGTCCACTAGGTCTTTTACAGATATAAGGGAGCTCTGGATGGTATTTAAAGGCCTAAAGGTTGAAGCCACCTTATGCTTCCTTAGGATCTTCACAATCTTGTCATTGGTCCCTTGGATAAAAGGAAGATGAACAGCATCAAATTGATCCTTGGTATCTTTCTTAGCCCTAGGACCTTTTTCATCTCTAAGGAAAGCCTTAGTACATTGGTGTCTACAATACCCATTATTAAAGAAAACACTTAGGAGATGTGTTTTCTCTTCATTGAGATGGTTGTCATCAGAAACTCTTATAGCTCTAGTCGCTAAGGTTTTGAGAACACCAAGCTTTTGAGTTGGGAAATGATGAGAATTAGCATGAAGAAATTGTTATGTATGAGTTTTCTTACGAAATACCTGATGAAAAAAAGAGCCATCGTCATTCTTTAAGAGGAGTACGTCAAGGAAGGGAAGACTACCATTACTTTCAAATTCAATGGTGAACTTTATGGAACTAGATTGATTGTTAAGATGGAGGAAAAACAGTTCCAACTCTTCCTTACCATGGGACCATATGACACGAGTGTCATCCACAAACCTCTTCCACATCTTAGGCGGAAGACGAGAAGAAGCTAAGGTTTTTTATTCAAAATCCTCCATGAATAGATTAGCTACCATAGGGGAGAGTGGGGAACCCATGGTGACACTGCAATTTTGCTCATACAATTCCTCGTCGAATGAGAATAAAGTAGAAGTAAGATAAATACCAACTGATCCAAGCGGCTCTAGAGACACACATAGGACAAAGAGGGCTTATGAAAGCTCAAAAATCAAAGTGATCAGAATGATTTCGAACTAGGACCAAAGCGTAGATCTCGTCGTCCTGAACGCGGTGGTGTGAACGGTTCGTTAAACCAAGTCCTTATGCGAAAGTTAGGTGTGGTCAAAGTTCAGGTTGACTTTTGTGACTGGGCAGGCTTAAGGAGGCCATAATTTGGACAAAATCCAGCCACTGGATTCTGGCCAACCTGGGCTAGATTCTGGGCAATTTGCAGCCTGTTTAATTTGTCTCCTTCTTGCATTTTCATATTCTAAAAAATGATTAAGTTGTTTAAAAGAAAAAAAAAAAAAAAAATATATATATATATATATATTATATATATATATATATATATATATATATATATATATATATATATATATATAATTATATAATTTGGGGTAGCGGGCCACCAACCCCGCCACCCCTCATATCCCATAACAAAAATATATTGAAAAAATGGGTGGCTGGCCATGACTCCACCGCCCCCAAAACCACATAACATTAACCATATTAAAATAGGGTTGGGCGCAGGACACCTCCGGTGGACCCTGCCCACAACCCCCCAAACACTACCACGTAAATATGCCGAGGGTGCGGGGCTCGAACCTGCCTGGCCCACCTCCCGGGCACCCTCATACATGCCTCCATCAAAAAACATGCGACCACCATTTAAATGGCACTGTAACAAACACACCAAAACAATGGACTATTATGGGGAGGCCACGGGGATTCGAACCCCAACCACCGCTAGATAATCCGACTCCGTAGCCATTGTGGCAAGAGCATTGCGCTTTGAAGGCTTCGCCCACACATTATATTTAAACGAAGTATTGCCCATTCGAGGGGGAGGGGGAAGCATATGGAGGAGCCAACATGTTTTGTTAACCACAAATTTATTATTTTGTAGAGGCAGAGCCACGATGGTACAAAACCATGATTGACATGTTTTTCGAGACCCATACTTTTTAATTGGTTTTGCAGGTGGAACCATAAGCCGATAAAAAGTGCAGGTAGAACCATGATTGGGCAAAATTTCCAAGAGGGTGAAATTTTTGAAATGTCCAAATTGGGCAAACTTTATGTCAATCTTACACCTCTCGGTGACACGAACCCGATGTCGTAGTCAGTTTCCTAATCTAAGCAACAAATTTGCAGAGGACCTAGAGGAGGGAATCTTTGAGGAATCTAGGGGGAATCTAAAAGATTCCTTGAGCCCTAGATTTTCACTTTCTCATAATTCAGAAATTTGACGGTCGATTTTGCACTATTCGATGCCACAAATCTGATGGTGTGTTTAGATTTTCCATTTTCTCATTTCATTTTCTAGCCACTTTTCTAAGTGGAGTGCAGGTGTCAGCATTCATGTGCGAGCAACAATTTCCATGAGATTCAATGCCACGAGATTCAACGTGCAACCAGCTTTAGCAGCTTGACATCCTTCTTCAGATGGCTTGTTATGAAACCAGCTCACAAAAAGATAGAAAAGAGAGATCAACGCCTTAGAATTCAGCCTCTTCAAGGGGGCAACCTCATTTACATTACACAAATGAATAATTCTTTGATGATTCAAATGACAAAACCTCCTTTCTATATAATAATATAAAGCCACAAAAATAACAATAGAGCGATTCTACGAGGCATAGTAATAAAAATATGGGGACAATAGGGGCACAATAATATTAATAAGGGATACAACTACAATAGTATTGGGGTAATCACTAGTATTATAGGGACCTAACATGCCCCTCTCCATCAAAAAAAGTGTTGTACTCAACGCTTGAGTAGTTCTAGATGCTTCTGTATAATATTCTCATCCTCCCATGTGGAATCTTTAGCAGATAAGTTCTTCCACTTGATGAGATACTCCGAAATTGATCGATTTCGTAGCTGTCGAGTTCTTTTTTCTGTGACTGCTTCTGGTTCCAATACAGTTTTTCCTTCCTCATCAAGTTCCGGCAATATTGTTTGAACTGGGAGCTTGTCGCCTATAACCTTCTTTAAACATGAAACATGGAAAACTGGGTGCACTCGAGACATTGCAGGAAGCTCCAATTTGTATGTCATAGTACCAATCTTTTACAACACCTTGTACGGACCATAATACTTTGGTGATAATTTATTATCCTTCTTAGCTTGCTTGAGGGACATTTGTTTATATGGTTGTAGCCATAGGAATACCCAATCACCTACATCAAAACTTCTTTCGCTGTGATGTTAATCTGCCTGTTGTTTCATTCTATTCTATGCCAACACGAGGTTATCCTTTAACAGTCCAAGGACTTGTTGTTGATGTTCAATGTGATGTCCCACTGCTTGAACCTTAGAATTTTGTCTTAAATATGATGTGATGGATGGTGGCTGATATCCATAAAGTGCCATAAATGGAGTAATTTTTGTTGTTGTATGGAAGGAAGTGTTATACCACCATTCAGCCAGAGGCAACCATTTGACCCATTGTGTCTGTTTATTAGATACAAAGCAATGAAGATATCCTTCCAAAAATTTGTTTACTATCTCAATTTTCCCATTAGATTGAGGATGATAAGAGGAGCTATGAGCTAACTGAGTACCAAGACAAGAAAATAATTCTGTCCAAAAATTTCCAGTGAAAATGGGATCTCTGTCACTTACAATAATATTTGGGTTTGCATGTAGCTTTTGAATTGTTTTTATAGATGCAGTAGAAACTGTACTGGCTTTAAATGGATGTCATAATGCACAAAAGTGTGCATACTTGGTAATTCTGTCAACTATCACCATGATGACACTCTTTCCCTCAGACTTGGGTAAACCTGTAATAAAATCCATTGAAACCTCCTCCCAATGTTGGCTTGGAATGGATAAAGGTTATAATAGACCCGGGGTCTTAATTATTTCAACTTTATTTTGTTTGCAAACAAAACATTCCGCCACAAAATTTTGAATATCCGATTTAAGGCCATCCCAAAAAAATTCCTTCTTAACCCTGTGGTAACTTTTAAAAATCCTAAGTGCCCTCCTAATGGAGAAGTGTGCAATTCCATAAGAATTTTTTGTTTGAGTTGCAAATTCTTACAGAGGTATAAGCAATCTTTGTACCATAACGAATCATTTTGCTAGCTAAATGTATCAGATGTACAGGAATCTTGTTGTAACTTTCGAATAAGTGCCCACACTTCTTCATCATTCTTCCATTCCTCCCTTGCTTCATTTATCTAATCTGGCTGGATAACAGAAATGGTGCACAACAATGCTTCCACATCCTCATCCTTTCTTGAGAGTGCATCTGCCACCACATTTTGC
>APFE031533463.1:2741-32320 GCA_000404065.3 Pinus taeda
TGGAGTATATCCTCTTCTTTTGACCTTTCTTGTTCCTTTTCTTCTTCCTCTTCACAATCTATGTAGAATAATTTCTTCTCAGCATACTTATGACCTTTAGTGTATTTTCTATCAAAACTATAACAAAGACCTTTTGCTCTTTTTTATTCCAATTGTTGTGGTGTCAACCTTATAGGTTGTGGAAGTCTAGGGGCAGCAACACTTCCATCTTTATAGTTGTGAGTGGTAGGCTTCCTGGTTGCCATAATTTTGCTTTCCATTTTTCTTGCTAGCCTGAATGCCTTCTCCAATGAATCAGGTTCCCAAAGATGAACATCATGCTGGATATTCTCCTTTAGAGTCCCTATGAACACATCAATCCTATGCTCCTCTGGAATATTTTTTACCTTTATGTTCAATTTTTGGAACTCCTCATTGTGCTACATCGTTGAACCCTTTTATTTGAGACTTATCAATTGGCTACAAAAGGTGTCGCTTTTTGTATCCTCATAATGTGCTGTCATTTCTTCTGTAAAAATTGCCCAAGTGATAATTTGTTTACGAGAGCAAAGCCATTAATACCATACAAACTGATTTGGTTCCAAATATAAAGTTGCAATACCTACCTTTTGTGTGTTTTGCACATTATTGAGATCGAAAAATTGCTCCATCTGTAGTATCCATGTTCCGGGATCCTTGCCATCAAACTTCCTCATATCTATTTTTGGAATATGGTGGATCTTCGATCCAACATTAGAGTCTATGAAATCATGATTAACATTTATTTTGTTCTCATCATGAGTTTCCTTTACTACCCTTTCACCATTAGTAAGCATTTCTTGTAGAAACTTTGTTAAATCCGTCTTCAAATCTTCCATGCCTGTCTTCAAATCTTCCATGTTTGTCTTCAAATCTATCTTCAAATCATCCATCTTAAGCTTCCACATCAATCTTCTTAGCTTCTACGCCTTTCTTTAAACATTCCATCTTAGCTTCTACGCCTTTCCTTAAACCATCCATCTTAGCTTCTACATCTTTCTTTAAACCATCCATCTTAGATTTTGTTGCTTTTTGTGCAAGGGACAATTGTTGCACTTGGTCTTGTAATTTTGATATATCATGTTGCATTTCTTCCTCTTCTTCATGAGTCATGCTAGAGCTTTCAGGTTCCTTACTAGGTGTTTGCATTTTCTTTCCTCGGGGCATCGGTTACTGATAATAATGCTCTACTATTCCCTTTGAATCCCTTCAAAATAAATTTCAAACCAATATTAAGCAAAAATTTAAAAGAATCTACACACCTTTTTTCACTTTGTAGGAGATTGATATTGCCTCTGATGTATCTTTGTACATTCAAATCATCCAGTTCTAAAATTGTGACCTGTAGTAGCCCTCTGTGTCCTCTTTCTAATGCCACAAGTCTGATCCAAATTGGATTCTCCTAGGAAGAGTTATGGGAAATCTCCCACAGTGACCTGATTATAGACTAGTTCAGTAGAGTGAACTTGTACGACGTGCCACAAGTCACTTTTTCGACCTTTGGCTCTGAAAAATATATACAAGAAACTACAGTCCGTCCTCTTTCTATACCATCTTATGAAATTTCAATCTGATGCTTAGAGAGAAAGTTATGACGATTTTCCCCAGGTCACTTGTTTGGAATGTAATCAGGAGTCTGCGAAAAGACCAACTTCCGCATATCATATCTCCGCCAATATAGTGCTACAAGCTCTAAAATTTAGACCCAAGCTTCAGCGCGATGTCTTCTCAAATGGGTTTTACTTTTAGCTTCTGAAACATCGCAGAAACAAAGTTATTGTGAAAATTCCACGATGACCTATTTCGAGCAGCGAAACCCTAGAATCCAAAGCTCTGATACCAAATGTTATGAAACCAACTCAAGTAAAAGATAGAAAATATAGATCAATGCCTTAAAATTCAGCCTCTTCGAGGGGGAAACCTCCTTTACATTACATAAATGAACAATTCTTGGATGCTACAAATGACAAAACCTCCTTTCTATATATAGGAGTCTAAGGAGTCACAATATAACCCAACTGACCTAACAATAATAAGATAAAGCCACAAAAATAACAATAGAGGGATTCTATGGGGCACAGTAATAACAATATGGGGATAATAGGGGCACAAAAATATTAATAAGGGGTACAATTACAATATTAATGGGGTAATCACTAGTATTATAGGGACCCAACAGGCCTACCCATGGTCTGCGGACCATGGGATTGTATAAATAGAGCGAGGCTCTAAGTTATAAAGAGAAAGAGGGGATAGATGAAAAGGAATGGAGTCTAGAAGATAGACAGCATAAAGAAGAGGTCTAAGTGTCATGGGTCATAGTAGTAGGAAGAGGCTCTGCAGCTGAGTGCGCAAAGGCCTAGTAGAGTCCGCAGTTGAGTGCACGGACCCCTGCAGCTGAGTGCACAAGACGAAGTCGAGTTTGTAACCCAAGAAGAAGAATAATAAAGAGAAGTTTGATTCCAAATACTATGTATCTGCTTTTGTATTACTTTCTATGCATTTATATTGTTTTGTTTATCATGAGCACTTATATGAATACTGAACACTGTTAAGTATAAGTGGACTCATACAAATAAGTTAAGTAGTCGGATAATATCAGGTTACTAGTAAGGAACTTGGGTATAATATGGATCATGCCTCAAGCAGGGTTGCACAAAGACAACATTATAGGCTGTGAGGGACCGATAGATGCATGTAGGGACATGCGCACAGGGTCAAACCACGGACCACCAAGAAAACCATCAAACATCTCTAGGGTGTGGAAACCTGGTTCTAGTACCCTCCCATACTATTTTGGGTGAGACCTCAGTCCGCACTTCATGTACTGTCGTTAAAAGGGCCATTAGTATGGAGATTTGTTTGGCTAAATCATCTCTAAACCTGGGTTAGACCCATACAAGCCAACAAATGGTTCCATTGTTGAGACTGAGATCTACATAAGGGATGTCTAATGTCGTGTCACTAGAATCTAACAAAGAAAGAAATTGAAGGGTTGTTACACAAGAAGATTCACGAGTTCGCGGCAGAGGAAAATAGGAATCTGCAAGTATCTAAGGAACACTAGTTAGAGTGCTACTTATATACGGTAATCCATGAAATTTTCTTTGCATCCTTTCCTTCTGAGTTGTATGAGTGGATCACAAAGCTAGCAGACAATTAGGGAAGATGTAGGCCCGACAAACCAATCGTGTGGACTCCAGAATTAGTGCACAGACTAGAAGTGTCAGGAAATAAGATCGCATGAGTTATGGACCATTGGCTCGATCAAATTATAGGAGGATTTATCACTGAGTTCGCGGTAGATATGACTGTCAGCTACAACAAGGCAGAACGACGCTTCCTCAAAGGAAAATGAGGTAAGTATATTAAATCTTAGAACACTTGGATTAAGATGTTATTGTGTGGAAAGTGGGTTATGGGAATAAATTAATGTTTGGGACTATGTAAAGTGGGAAGATTTACAAAAGCAGAGGTAGTGAAGAATTAGAACTAGTCCCTTAATTTCACCCTTGTAGGAAAGCGAGGAAGAGCTCGCAAGAGTTTCTCTGAGAAGCACGGTCAGCTTGATAAGGCAGTGAATTCCACGCTTACCACCTCCACCTACACCACCACCCATCTCACCCTCCTCACCTCCATCTCCACCCACCCCACCTCTGCCACCACCATAGTTCAGTATGGCGAGTGCGATCAAAATACTGGTATTCAGAGGAGTAGGGAATGAAGATCCGAACAAATTCTAGTTCATGGTAAGGGTGGTACGGGAAGCATAAGGCATCGTGGATGACAATATCAAGAAGGCTAGGCTAGTAAGCATGTTGCAGGATTGCACATTAACATGGTACATCAAGAATTCTAATGACCATCCAAACTCAGGAATCGCTGAAATCCAAACCATGCTGAACAGGGAATTTAGCAGGCCAAAGTCGGAGACACAATCAATTATCAGGTTTGAGGATATCGTGATTCTCCTAGGTGAGACCTGCTGGGATCTGGACCAAAGACTGAAGAGTATGATTCATGAAGCCAACATGACTTTGACAAATGGACAACACTATGCATGGTTTGTAACATCACTAACACCACATTTAAGGACTACGCTGTCACAACCAAAGCTTTCCACCCAGGCCGAAGCTTTGGAGATGGAAATGAGATTGCATGAGACCCCTATACAAGGCCCTGGTCTGGGAGTCCAAAAAATCCATGCACAACTACAAAATCTATTTCTGGAGATGCAGAGTTTGAAACAGGACAGGACACCTCGGCTAGAGGCACACAAGGAGGTATGGTGCATAAAATGCAAAGGTCAGGGTCATGACAAGGACCACTATCCATTGTTCGTGAATTACTTGGCGAGAGGAGGGCCAATGTCATTAAGACCTGAGGAACAAGCAGGACCAAGCACAGTGCCTACACTATGGTGTGCGATCTGTCAGATAGGAGGAATTGTAGAAGTATAAGCAGGCATCCCAACAATTGTTTTGTAATTTCTGGAGGTTGGTAGGCCATGATGAATGCACCTACAGAAGCTACGAACTAATGATGGATCAGACTCCTGCCTATAGGGTGTAAATCAAAACTTAAGCCTGCGACCCAAATACAAGAATGGCACGCGCTGGATTTCAGGGCTGCGGATGAGGTCGAGGTGGAATGGGACCAGGAAGGGGTCGTGGACAATTAATTTGTTACAATTGTAGAGGGCCAAGACATATGCCCGCGATTGTACAAACCTGACAAGGACATCATGTTTGTATTGTACTCAGTTTGATCAAGAGGCAGAAGACTACCCTACATTGATAGCATGGTTGCACGAAAAAGGGGTATTCCAGCCTCCTCCGGCTCAGAATTTTCAGATGATGAGATCTGAGCTGTGTGAAGAAGACCTGAATGTAAACATAGTGCTCAAGAGTGATATGACCACTGGCGATGATAAAGGTAAGTAGTCAGAAGAAAGTGCGTGTGTTCACAAGGCTCCTACAAAGGAACCCAAATTTGATTTAGAACGCGTGAAGGAGACATTCATGGAAGCTAAGAAGAGCTTCATAGAGGCCTCCACTTCAGGTAGTAAGGATCAACTCAAACTAGGGATGGATCCTTCAATGGTCACTACCTTTCTGGAGACATGCATGAAACTGCTACATGACAAGAAGGCTGTAAAAGTACTACAGGAACTTATCACTAGGTACGTGGCGTCAGGAGAACTATGCGTGGTCCGGAAACTTGGAAAGCATGCATTGTGCACAAGAAGGAAATAAGGTTGACTATGCAAATCGACGAGTATGAAATGGATTAGGTAATCCTGGATATCGAATTAGACATGAATGTACTGCTGAAACAAACATGGGAATGGATGGGAAAACCTACACTACAATGGTATCCTATTTAGTTGCGAATGGTGAACCAACAGAAGATCTTTCCCATGGGAAGATTGCAAAGGGTAACAGTGGATATTGAAGGTGCGAGCGTGCAGGTGGATTTTGAAGTGATAGAGATTGTCGATGATAACAATCCCTATCCCGCGCTACTAGGAATATACTAGCCCACTGATATGAATGGAGTCATAAATCTGAAGAAGTGCAAAATGATTTTGAGAAAAATTCATTACGCATAGTAGTACCGCTAGATCCAGCTGAAGGAGTGCAATATACTGAACCAATGCGTGACAATGATAGTGATGATGATTTCGATTGCATCTACAAGATAACCACATGAGAACAGGATTGGGTAAACCCAACCACAGATGGTAGGATTTCATGGGAGCATGAAAGCTCTTGCACTTCGGATTCAGATGAAGAGAGAGAACACTGGCAAAATCGGTTGCACGAAGTAAAAACACTTAATTGCAACATGATGGTTAGATCACTGCGTTGTGTGATATCAAAGGGAAGGGATATGCCTATGTATGATGGGTTGACAACAATGGATGAATTCCTGACCAAATTTAAAAGCGCAATACCAGAACAACAGCGGTTTGATGCTCTGAAATGAGCACTAAGTGCAATGCCTGCAAGGTGGTGGGGTATGCATCAAGAAAGTTTTGAGGACTAGCGTGGATGCAAAAGAATGATGCACCTATGATTTAGAAAACCCCCGCTAGGGATGAGAGCCAGTTATTAGGGGCAAAACAACTTGCACGCCCACCTTTCCTGATGGGTACAGACATATGACAGGCAGCCTACACAAGCACACACCACCCCCAGAATAGATAATCGGAACAAAACATACCACCAGGAAAGGCGAAGCATGCCAAGGATTATCCATGGAGAAGCATTCGATAGGGTATGCGAGGTGTTGAATATGGTCCACTAGGTGAAATGCACTGACTGGGACCTGCGCGTACCAGCGGTTCGATGGGCCTATAGGACCATGTGCAAAACCCTAACTCTGAAAACAATTCTGAGGGTGAGGAATAGGGTAGAAACCATAATTTATGAGGGGCATGTAATGATGAATCCACACATAATAGCACCCGCAGGTATGACAGTGCGCGAAGCCCAGGACGAAGAAATCCACAGCAACGCGAGTAGAGCACATAAGGCTTCAGGAAGCCATTCAGCAAGGAAACCTTGGACTTTGTGAACTCAAAAAGGACTGGGTACGACTAAGGAAGAAAAGTATTTTGATGGATGCAAAGGTCAAGAGGTTGGAAAACAAGATCAATCAAGCATGTCTCCTTGATAAACCAAGGATGGCAAGGCAAGGTGCGGATGATCAAACCAATGAATTAGAAGACTATCGCCAAGAATTGATTAGCCTGTTTCCGTGGCTAGGACCACATATCACCAAATGCAATAACCAAGGGAATGCATTGCATACAATAGAGCGCACGGCTCCGACTGTCGTGAGGGAAATTGATGATTTTCCATGGACTATATTGGAAGGCGATATGGAGCCTCGCATAGGCAGTGTGACCACCTGACTAGCCATAGGAAGAATAGTCTTAGCACTCCAAGCATCTGGAAGAGAGTGCAGGACTATAAATGATTCTGCTTGGCAGATGCGTGCTTTGATAGATGTGTGCAAGAACAACCGATCACAAGGTTCACGCCCGTGCAAGGGGGTGCGCTACTGTGTGGGTAGGTTGGGAAGTGACTGTTGGCATCATTGTTCATGACAGGCTTCCCATTTAAGGCCAAATGGAGCGGGCGACGGACATTTAAGACGAGAGTTATGGGCAAGATTGCAGAAAATCTGCCGCCAAGAAAGCATTGATGGCCCAGAATTGGGGGGAATGGTCGAATTTGAATTCAAAAGGCGTTATAAAACTCCAGGGGCTAGTCACAAGACAACACTTGTTCACTTGAGACTTGAGCGGTTGAATAGAGCACAGAGTGTTGAACACCAAGAAATATTCGAGCCCCTAAGTTTGCAAAAGACTGCATATAGTACAGACAAGATGACAACTACTAGGAGAGGTTTGGGCTTTGAAGAAGGAACCGCTGGTGAGGCCGCATTGACCCATATAGTACATGATGTTCCCGAAGGTACTAGGGTTGCACCAAAAATCCTGAAATCACCTCGGACACTGAGACCAAAAAAAGATAAGCAGGCAATGGGACCAGTCTGCATGTCCCCGAGGAATCCGCGGTTCGGTAAGCTATCAATGGAGGAAAAGGGCAAGGTTATCACCATTGAGACAGATGAAGAGGAGGAGGACTTACAGGCTCTGATTGCTGAGGTAGAGGAAGAAGAAGACATGGAGTTGGACATCTAACTGATGCACTCTCTAGCAAAATTGCCTGAGCATGTCCCTCCACGAAAAGAGAAAGCTAAGGTATCAAAGGATCTAGATGCAATGAAGAGTGAACTCCAAACCATGCTACTCCTCGATGGAATTACCTTTGAGGGTCCACTCCTAGGACATGTGCCTACCCTGAAATTTGAATATTGGGACCTCGTAGGCAGTGAGAAGTTCCCGCACTTAGAGACAACGAGCCTAATGAAACAGAATACGATGGGGCCAATGATCACATTAGAACTATGAAAATAGTTGCGCGATGTGGAGAAGGCTGGGTTGCTTCATCTCTTGTGGATACCATACTTTCACCGTGTGCTCATCACCATTTTTGTCATTAGGTAGCTGCTTTACCTAGTGCATGATGGGTACTTATGGCTAGAGGAGCCTATTCCCATCACGACGGATCTCATCCATAGAATTTCTTAGCTTCCTTGTAAGGGAAAGGACCCCGCGACGATAGCAAGAAAAAGCGATGATTTGGCTCTCGCAAAAGCCATGAAGAAAAAATATAAGCTCGAGAAGAAAAAGAGGGGTTACGCTATCACCAGTATCAAGGCTAAAGGGGTGCGCATAGCCACCCAACTCGTGGCGGTAAAGTAATGAGAAAGTGTCACGGCGATGAAGTATTAGCGCCGGTAGTTGCGTTGGCCGAACAGTGTGCGGAAGGGGTCGAGTTCAACTGAGCCGAGTTCCTCTGCAAAGAATTTTTGCTCAACTGCGAGGCCTAGGAATAGGGTAAGACATTCCACTACGCGTGGTTGCTCTTATCCATCTTGTTGGTAGCAAGGGAATTGTTGGAGGATAGCCAGTTCTCGAGCATCAACCAAGTATGCTTCACTCTGGGCCAGCAAGGACACAAAACGGATTCATGATAACAAGATTTTCTAGGTGCTCATGGAGGCAACCCTCTAAATGTGGATTAATAGGATGCCACGCCTGTCCCCCATAGTACACAATAGTCTGCAGAGTTTTGTAGACTTTAAGGTGGACATGCACAATATTTGCATCAGGGCACGAAAGGATCCGATGCAGTAGTGGACCAAGCTCGCATTCATAGCCACTGATGACACGATATTTACAGTGTTAGAGACATGGCCTCCCAAGTGGCGCACCCTGGATTTGGCATAGTTGGAAAAGGTGACAGCATAGAAAAGAAAGGATGAGGCCAAGCTGCACGTCACACAGCTAGCCGAGAAAAGGTGCAATGAAAAAGCGGTAGCTGAGGTAAGGGAAGTTTTTGAAGTGGCATAGGTAGCTATGGAGAAAAATAAGGCCGCCGAAGTAGCAACAACAACGCAAATAGCCAACGTCGCAACAACGTAGGCAAAGGAAGGCTAGGAAGTGTCTGCAGGACAGGAGGCAGTGGACACAAACCTTGCAAAAGAGGGCGCAGACCCAGGAACCACTTCGACCCAACTCAAACAGCCGCACGTCACAGAGAGATTAGGTCCATGGAAAAATTTCAAGGCCTCAAAGCTGGCCATCGACCCGCTCACATTAACTGAAGGCGACCTCTACGACATTGGTGAAACGATTCACAATGTCACCAAGGAAGTGCTCCAAGAAGTTATGAAGAAGAAGCAGATTGTGGTTGGGGGCCTAATGGCACAGTTGCAGGACCTATAGGTGTGGCCCCCGCAAGAGGGTACTTTGTCTACCCACGTCGCAACAGGCACGTCGGCAGCAGAATAGATGCTACGCATGAAAATGGCCAATACAATAACATTGCCGGATGGAGTGCTAGTCTCAGAAAACACAATGGAGTAAGTGACGCTTAATAAAATGAAAGGCATTGGCCTTAACTCTGTTGCCCTTCCCCACGACACACTTTATCAGCTGCAGGATGGGGCAACAACAGAACTTTGTGCCAAAGAAAGCTGTGCAATCCAAGTTATGAGCGATCAAAAGATTAATATAGAACAGCTCAGCTTGTAGTGTGACAGGTTGGTAGCATAGAACAAACAGTTGGTACAGACAGTCGATGATTCTTTATGGCACATCCGAGAGTTGTCTATTGTAGTGAACCTACCAACAGAAGTGCGGATCCACTATTTGGAAAGTGGAGTCTATGATGTGTGCAACGAAATAACAAGAGTACAATTGGAGCTAAATCTCCAGATTTCCGAGCTGCAGCTGAAGGCGCAACCTTCCACCCCCCAGAGGTCAAAGAACAGTGCACTAGTGTTATTGCAAGAGGGATGGAAGAGATTGGAGGTGCAGTTCGCAACTGTACCACCATGTTGGAGCAGGCGTTCGAGGTCCTCACTACGTTGCAGGAGGACCCCAATATTCAACATTTGGAGACCGAGGCACACAAACTCTAGCAACAATATGATAACACTAGAGGGACTGCGTAGATAGTATTCCTTACTCGACGGATTGCAAGGATACAACAAGCCAAGGCCTTAAAAGAGAAGGTGGAGACCGCATGCGACAAAGAAGCAGTTCTAAAAGCACACATCCAGCCGTGGATTGATGAAGCCTTCAAAATCATGACAAATATTGAAGGAAAGCTTGAACAAATTCAAGGAATGCATGTACAGATGCAGCATAACATGTCAGACATAGAGGGTTTAGAAGCAAGAATGCAGCGGGTTCAGTAGGCAGCAGCGCAGTGTGCTGCAGACATTCAGGCTATTCGGGACTAGTTGGAGGAGCTCCATGCCAAGATCTCCGCGCCAACAGAGTGACTTGAGGGCAAGTCACGATGTTTGTGTTGGGGGCTTATTGGGCATGGAATCCCCCCACATCATGTTTTTAGGCTCAAAGCCCAAGTTTTGGTCAAATAATGTTGTAAGACTCCGTGAATTGTAGCCACGGAGCGCGAAATGTATGTTGAGTCATATGGTTGTCCACCCTAATTTTTGTAATGTAATGTAATGTCATGTTGACCTACCCATGGTTTGCAGACCACGGGAT
Source organism: Pinus taeda (assembly GCA_000404065.3). Lineage (NCBI taxonomy): Eukaryota > Viridiplantae > Streptophyta > Pinopsida > Pinales > Pinaceae > Pinus > Pinus taeda. The sequence goes on from APFE031533463.1 coordinate 13,417, forward strand.
TGTATAAATAGAGCGAGGCTCTAAGTTGTAAAGAGAAAGAGAGGATAGATGAAAAGGAATGGAGTCTAGAAGATAGAGAGCATAGATAAGAGATCTAAGTGTCTTGGGTCATAGTAGTAGGAAGAGGCTCCGCAGCTGAGTGCACAAAGGCCTAGTAGAGTCCGCAGCTGAGTGCACGGATCCCTACAGCTGAGTGTGTAGGGCAGAGTCGAGTCTGTAACCCAAGAAGAAGAATAATAAAGAAAAGTTTGATTCCAAATACTATGTATCTGCTTTTGTATTACTTTCTATGAATTTATATTGTTTTGTTTATCACGTGCACTTATATGAATATTGAACACTGTTAAGTATAATTGGGCTCATACAGATAATTTAAGTAATCGGATAATATCGGGTTACTAGTAAGGAACTTGGGTAATAATACAGATTGCGCCTCAAGAAGGGTTGCGCGAGGATTGCATCGCAGGCTGCAATGGACCAATAGATGCATGTAGTGATGTGTGCGTAAGGTCAAACCGCAGACCACCAAGAAAACCATCAGACATCTCTAGCATGTAGAAACTCGGTTCTAGCACCCTCCCATACTACTTCAGGTGAGACCCTAGTCTGTGCTCTATGGACTATTGCCAAAAGGGCCAATAGTACCGGGATTTGTTTGGCTAAATCATCTCTAAACCTGGGTTAGGCCCATACAAGTCAACAAGGAATGATAGGGGATGTTTACTGAATGAGTTTAAGAAATCAAAAACATTTACATTTGATGGAGATATGGAGAAATCATAGGATCTAGAGGCATGGTTTCTTGGTATGACAAAGTTCTTTATGTTCCACGATTACTGAAAGAACATGAAATCCAAAGTAACTACATTCAGTCTCAAAGGTAAAGCAGACATTTGGTGGGAAGATGAGAAGAATGTTAGAGGTATTCATGAGGAGGACTTGATTTAGAATGAGTTTGAGAGAATATTCATGAAGAAGTACCTATCATAGAGATACTTTGATGACAAGGAAAAATAATTCTATGAGCTCAAGATGGGATTAATGACATATGAGGAGTACACTAGCAGATTATTGGAGCTACTGAGGTATGTGCCTTACCTCAAGGAGGAGAAGGCCAAGATTCAGAGTTTCATTAGTGGATTACCAATTGCATTCAAAGAGAGAATTCATTTTAATGAGCTTATATCATTGGAGACTACGAAAGACTGGAAGGGAAACGATAAGAATAAAGGAAAATTGGACAAGAAGCGAGCAAGACCTCAGGGTACATGTAATAAAGAGAATGTAGAACCATATAATAAGTTCAATAAATCTAAAAGAGAACATGGACTTCAATATAAGGATCAAAATAAGGAGCTTATGTGATATTGGACTTGTAGAGGAGATCATCTAAGGAAATATTGTCCATAGCATCAGGGTGGTAGACTGCATATCTACAATGCTCAAGAGGCACTGACAGTGGGAGATGTTGCAAAAATTATTCCTAATACCTGTGCAACGTTGGATAATAGATAGGTAGATCAACAAGCATATATCATTGAGATGGATGGTAAGCTTTGTGATCAAGTTGTTTCTATTTTGATTGACCCTGGATCTAATTATAATATGTTAATCTTGACCTGGTGGATAAGTGTGGTTTTTGAATAAGGAAGTGCATGCTGAGTCTTGGTTAGCATAGTTGGCTATAGGTACAAACACGCAAGTTCACCATTGGGTAAGAGCTTGTATATTTTATTTGAATGGTATGCCTACCGCTACACATTTGAATGTATTATCGTTAGGATCATACAATATGTTGTTGGGAATGTATTGGTTGTACCTTCAAAGGACCAAGGTGGATTGAAGCCATTGAGTGTTTCGATGATAATGGAGAACAAAGAGTCTTGCAAGGTAAGAAAAAAAAATCAGTTAGAATGGTGATAGCAATGCAAGAAAAGCGTAATCACAGGAAAGGATGTGTGTTATTTGTAGTGCACATTTCTAGTGACAAAGGTAAGGAATTTGAGGATGCATATGTTTTGAGCAAGTACCCAGTTCTACAGAAGTTTTACGATGCATTTCATGCATATATTTCCGATTTTCCACCTCATAGGGAAGTAGATTTTTCTATTGAGTTGGTGCCAGGGGTTGCTCCGGCATCAAAGACACCTTACAAGATGAGTACACTTGAATTGAAGCTGTAGTTGAAGGAAATTATGGAAAAGGGATACATTAGGCCTAAGTGTATCACCATGGGGCACACGAGTATTGTTTGTGAAGAAGAAGAATGGTACTCTCAGGCTATTCATTGACTACAGGTAGTTGAACAAAGTGACCATCAAGAATAGGTATCCGTTGGTGAGGATTGATGATTTGTTTGATCAATTGAAGGGAGTAGTAGTGTTCTCGAAGATCGAATTGAGATCAGGATACCATCAGGTACACATCAAGGAAGAGTAAATTAACAAGACAAATTTTCAAACCACGTATGGTCATTATGAGTTTGGTGTAGTTACATTTGGTTTAACTAATGCTCCAGCTATCTTTATGTGCTTGATGAATAGTGTGTTGTGTCAACATTTGGATGATTTTTTTATTATGTTCATTGATGATATATTGGTATATTCTAAAAATGAAGAAGATCATGTCAATCGTTTAACAACAATGTTGAGATTGTTGAGAGAGAATCAGTTGTATGCTAAGCTCAGCAAGTGCAATTTCTTCCATACTAAGGTACCTTACTTGGGACATGTTGTCTCCAAGGATGGTATAGCAGTGGATCCAGAAAAGGAAGAGCTATCGTGGAGTGGAAAGCTCCCAGGAATATGGATGAGGTGAGATCTTTCATGGGGTTAGCAAGTTATTACAGGAGGTTCAGGAACTTCTCACAGATTTCTTATCCTATCACATCATTGCATAGGAAAGGTAAGAAATTTGAATGGACAGAGGAGTGTGCGGCTAGTTTTGAGAAGCTTAAGGAGTTGTTGACACATGAACTAGTGTTAAAGATTGCAAGTTATTATACGAGGTTTAGGAACTTCTCACAGATTTCTTATCCTATCACATCATTGCATAGGAAAGGTAAGAAATTTTAATGGACAGAGGAGTGTGTGGCTAGTTTTGAGAAGCTTAAGGAGTTGTTGACACATGCACTAGTGTTAAAGATTGTAGATCTAGACAAAGAGTTTGTAGTACGTACAGATGCTTGCAAGAGAGGACTTGGTGGAGTCCTTATGCAGGATGGACAGGTGGTATGCTATGAGTCATGAAAACTAAATGAGAATTAGCAGAAATATCTGACACATGATCTCGAGTTGGCAACAAGCATACATGCATTGAACATGTAAAGGCATTATCTTCTTGGAAGGAGTTTTGTATTGATGAGTGATCATTGTGGTTTGCAATATCTATTTGATCAACTAAATCTGAATGGTAAGAAGGCTCGATGGTTGGCCATGATCAGTGAGTTCAACCTTGAGATCAGGTATATCAAAGGTAAAGAGCATTGGGTGGTAGATGCTCTTAGTAGGCGGATACATGTAAATTACATAGCAGCTATGAGCTCTTATAGAACAGACTTAAAGGATAGGATCTTGTAGGCAGGTCAGCAGGATGTTAGGTATATGGATATAGTTCATAGGTTGCAATGGAGTACAAGTATAGGTAGTGGTACAAGTACAGGTACAGGTACAGATACAGGTGTACAGGATGTGGACTAGCATCTCATAGTAGATTGATTGGTTAGGTTTAGGGACAGGATATATGTGCCAAATAGCAGTGAGCTCAGGAACATGATCTTGAGGGAGTTTCATGAAAAACCATATACAGGTCACCCAAACTATTAGAAGACATTCACAAAAATGAAGAAATTTTATTATTGGCCGAATTTGAAGAGAGATGTAGCAGATTTTGTGGCTAGGTGCTTGGATTTTCAGTAGGTGAAGGCAAAGTGTAAGCATCCTGGTGGACTGTTATAGCTGATTATGATTCCAAAGTTGAAATGGGAGGTCATTTACATGGATTTCATCACAGGTTTGCCAAGGATAGTGAGATGACATGATTCCATCATGGTAGTGGTGGATAGGTTGAAAAAGGTAATTCACTTCATTCCAGTGAAGTCTACGTTATCAGCAAGTGATGTGGCACAAGTATTCATCAAGGACATGGTCAAATTGCATGGATTTCCAAAGAATATTATGTTAGATAGGGTTGCAAATTTCACTTCAAGTTTTGGAAGGATTTATTTGCAGGTTTGGGCATAGGGTTGGACTTTAGTACAGCTTGTCATTCACAAACAGATGGACAAATAGAGAGGGTCAACAGGATATTGGAGGACATGTTGAGGATGTATGTGATGCATCATCAATGGAAGTGGCAGGAGTACCTTCCACTGGTAGAGTTCACTTACAACAATGGGTACCAGAAATATTTGAAGATGAGTCTATTTGAGGCATTGTATGGGTGGATTTGTAATACTCCCATCAGTTGGAGTCATCCAGTTAACAAGGTGTTGATTGGACTGAACATGCTTGCAAAAATGGAATAGGAAGTGTAGGTAATTAAAAAGAATTTGAAAGTAGCACAGGATAGGCATAAGAGCTATGTAGATCCGAACAAGATGTTCAAGGAGTTCTAGGTCAGGGAACAGGTCTACTTGCACATCAAACTGAAGAAGATCTCCTTACATATTGGATCATTTGCGAAGCTGGAACCATGGTTTTATGGATCTTTTAGGATTATTGAGAGGATTGGGCCAATAGCCAATCGACTTGCACTTCGTCCGATAGTGGAAGTCCATGATTTTTTCCATGTGCCATTGCTTAAGAAGTATGTTAAATATGTTGATCATGCAATTTACTAGTATGTATTGTAGGTGGAGAAAAAAGGAGAATTCTAGGTGGAACTGCACTGAATTTTGTATAGAAATATGCTTATGGTCTGGAACCAAGCAATTGAGCAGGTTAAAGTGAAATGGAAGAAATTTGGGCCCAATGAAGCTACATGGGAGATGGTAGATCAAATGCGCGCTATGTATCCTTCCTTATTTGTTGGTTGAGAAGATGTTTTGGTATATGTATTTGGTCTATGTTTTTGGTACAATTTTTGGTGATATTTGGTATAATTACATATGTATATGGATGTGAACACCGCCATCAGATATTTTACAAAGCTCCAATAAGTGGTATGGGTGTCATGTCATTATGATGTTATACTTGTTATGTTGTCATGTTCGTTTTCTTCTCAGCGGGATGATCATTGTAAATATTGCAACGAGCTAAGTTATAAATCTCCATGGGCAATATTTTTTTCTTACAGTACCCTTGTTCGTTATAGGTGTTGTTAAGCATCGAGAATGGTGATCCCCCAAGGGGGAGGGTTCTGTAATAGCCCTGGTGAAAATTCCATGTAATAGAGGTTAATAAAGGAAAAATAATAACCATATTTGATGGGTCACATATTCCAAGTTTAATGTTGGGCAAAAGCATAGTGATAGGGATCACTGGTGTTTGATTAATGGCTAAGGAAATTGGCAAAGGCTTTGGAAATGAAAAATGGCATTTTGGCACATTTATTTATGAAAAATGGAAATTAGGAGAAAAGGGACATGAAAGGTCATAGGTTGCATGTGAGGAGGAAAACGAAGGAAAATAATGGAAAATGAAGAAAATAAAGGCCTCATTAATAAAAAGGCTTATGAGGATCAGTTCACAAAATTTTGTCAGTTCATTTTTGGAGCTCTCTCTCTATTCTCTCTCTCATACTCTTGGACACTTAGATTTTCTTGGAGCACTCTTGGAGAAGTGTGACATACTTGGATTTTTTTGCAAGAAGGAAAAAGAAGAGCAGGAAAGCGCAATAGGACATCAGGATCAACAAATACAATGGGTTTTTCTTGCAAGTACCAAGTTGCATGTATGATTTCCTCACTAGTTTTGGCATGTATGGAAAATGCATGTGGTTTATTAGTCATGTTCTGTCACTGGCATGGAGGATTTCCTGTATTGATAATGGATTTTCCTAGCCTTTCCATTTCCTAGATAGAAATCGTGTTGTGGGTTTATTTCTTTGTTTTCTAGTTAGTTCTCATGTTTTCTTTAGCTTGGGTTGCATTACTAATTCCCGGAGCCTTGGTTGGACAAATGCTCTGCAACCCTGTAACAATTTTAAATGTTACTGGAAAAAACCTGTGAACAATTTTTGAAACCAACGCTTCGGACTAGCTAGGTGAGTCCATCATCAGGGCAATGAGATTAGTATTTTTGAGAAGAGAGAGAGTTAAATTATGGAGTTATTAATAGTTGTTTTGAAAATGTTTGATATATCTTTCTTCTTTTTTTTTATTATGTCGGCCTAATTGATCCATAATTAATTTATTATTTTTTTTTTATTATTTATTTATTTTTACTTTTATTTATTTATTTATTTTTAAGTTTCATGTTGTTGGAGGATTTCTCAATTTCAATTGCCTCCTTCACCCTTCTTTTCAAATAGTGGTCTTCCTTGTGAATTAATTTTGCTTGTTCCATACATATATGGTGAGAGGAGGAACATGTGTGCTCTGCTAGACCTGATTTTTCTGACATGTTTCTTGTAATGTCATTGATGTGTTCTTTTAATCTTATTCCAAAGGATCTCTCTGTTTCACTTATATAAACTTTTCCGCATGAGCAGGGGATCGAGTATACTCCTTTGTGATTTTTTGGGTCTATTAAGTCCTTAGTAGAATTAAGCATGTTTTTTAGGGTGTTAGGGGGAGTGAATGCAACCATGATGTTATGCTTGGCTAGAATTCTGGCAATTTTATTTGTGGTTCCTTTAATATAGGGTAAGGAGATTCTAGGGTTTACAAGAGTTTCTCTTTTTTGTTTATTGGTTATGGATTCTTTAATTATTTTTTGGATAATGTGTTTCTGATAGCCATTGTTTATGAAGATCTTATGGAGATGGTTAAGTTATTCCTCTATATGTTCAGGGTCAGAGGTTCTAGAGGCTCTAGTGGCTAGGGTTTTGATGATACCAACTTTTTGTTTCGGATGGTGGTGGGATTTTGAATGGAGATATTTGTCAGTGTGTGTCTGCGTTTTGAAGACCTGGTGGCTTAGCTTGCCATTTTTCTTGGTAAGGAGGACATCTAAGAAGGGGAGCTGGTTGTCTTTTTAAATTTCAATAGTGAATTTTATGTGTTTAGAGAGGATATTTATATGAGATAAAAATTCATTAAGTTTATCCAAACCATGGCTCCATTTAGCAAAAATGTCATCTACATATCTTTTCCATTCTTCAGGGGTAAAGGGGAAAGACCTAAGGGCCACTTGCTCAAAGTGTTCCATGTATAAGTTGGAAATCAATGGTGATAATGGAGAGCCCATTGCAACACCATGTGTTTGCTCATAGATTTTTCCTTTAAAACTGAAGTATGAAGATTTAAGGAAAATGCTTATTAGTTCCACAGTTTCAAGGTCTGTGATTTTCTTCAATACTTCTATGGCTTCATCCACCAGAATCATAGTGTAGAGAGACACTACGTCAAAGCTAACCATTAGGTCATTGTCACTAATTTCTAGGTTTTTAATCCATTCTATGAAGGAAACGAAATCTTTGATGTAAGAGGGAGTGTTACTGGATAAAGGTCTAAGTTTTTTAGCAAGGTAGTTGCTAACCAGTAAGTGGGTGACCCTATAGTGTTTACTATAGGTCTTAATGGAATACCAGTTTTATGGATTTTTGGTACTCCATAAATTCTAGGGATAATGGTATTATTAGGTATTAATCTGTTCTTAATAGTAGAATCAAGAGAGGATTTTTTAATTTTGTTACTTACTTGCCGAAGGATTTTGCTGCTAGGATCCTTGTTCAGAACTCTATAACAGCCACTGTTGTTTAGGTGTTCTTCCATTTTTAGATCATAATCTGTCCTATCCATGATAATAGTGGCATTTCCTTTGTCATCTTTTAAGATTGTAATGTTTTTGTTATTCTTGATGTTTTTTAAGGCTCTAGCTTCTTCTTTGGATATATTGCTAGGCGGAGGTCTGGCATTTCTGAGAATTCTGGAAACATCTTGTCTTATTTCTTCTGCTACGTTTTGATCAGTGTTTTTTATAATGACTTCAATGTTGCTTATGATGTCATTTATAGGAATTTTGGCTGGAGATAGAGCGAAATTTAAACCTTTTTCTAGAAGCAGTTTCAAGTTATCATCTAATACTAGTTGTGAGAGATTAATTACTGTTGATTTTCTAATTGATTTGTTGACCAAATTCGTCGAGTTGTTATCGATAGCTACATGAGGATCATTAGTTTTCTACATTGGGCTATTTAAATGGGTGTTGGATTTGTAGGTAGCAGCGAAGGTGGAGCTGCGTGATGCTGCTGCAACCTGCACTGTCTCAAGAGGCTCGCAATCCTTGTTTAACATATTCCCTAGATCCTTCTGCGTGGTGAGATCATCATGCGTATGGTTGATATCCATTGTAGTGCTGAATTCTTCCTGCGTATTATTTGAGAGAATGCTGCCCATAGTTTTTTCAAGCTACATGTCCTACGTATTACCATATATTTTATTGTTTGACATTGTAATGCAGGTTTCCTTGAGTACTTCCTGCGCTGGGTTATGGGAGAGATCGTTTGACATTGTAATGCAAGTTTCCCTGAGTACTTCCTGCGTTGGGTTATTGCCCATAGTTCTGTCCAGCTGCATGTCAATACTGTTTTGCATATTCCTGGCCAGCGTGTTACACCTTATGCCTGGGATATTGCTTTGAATACCATTGCAATCTTTCACCACCTGTATAATGGGAAGAGCACAGTTTGGGTGAACTGAGGTGGGAGAATGATTATGGGAGGGGTTGGGCGTGGCTAGGAGTGACTTTTGCTGACTGTTACCAATGTATCTTAGCGCATTAAGTTTTTTGGTTTTTTTATCAAGATTGTAGTCAAGAAATCTTTTAGCTTTGGCAAAAGTGAAGGCGTTTAGGTTCTGCCAAAGATCAGAGGTAAGAGTTGATAAAAACCCTATAACAACTTGGGTTGAGTTACTAGTCCTAGATCCTTGGATGGAAAAACACTTTAGTGCCCTTGGTGGGTTGAGTTACTATTCCTGGAGTCTTGGTTGGACAAATTCTCTAGAGCTCGACAATATAAATGGGTTAAGTTACTAGTCCTAGAGCCTTGGTTGGAAAAAATGCTCTGAAACCATGGAAGGCTTGGGTAGAGACCAATCTAATGATGGTTTTGTGATGTCCGACCATGAGGTGGAATCATTTTTTATGGGTTGAGGTAGTTTAGCCTCTGGAAGGCCTGGATGGTTTTGATTGATGTGTTTTATGAGATACACATTCATGCTTGGAATATGGCATGGGGGTGACTGGCTGAAGAGAGTTTTGGCTCAGCCATGTCTACGGTCGAGTGGTTCATGGAAGTCCCACAATTGGTTGGAATTTGCATCATTAATATGAATTTATTTCTCCTTGGTATTTCATGAGTATTGTACTAGTTTATATGTGGATTATATGGTTGTTGTTTCCTTGGTATTTATGTTTCTATTATGTTGGTTCTGAACATGTATTATGACAATACTATGTATGCCTCTCATCATTTTTTTAATTGTAAATGAATGAGAAATGTATCTATGACATAATGGAACTGCAACTAACATGTCGAGGCATCAATGCTTCTTAGCGATTCTTAGATGAGTATGAGACCCCTGTACTTAGATATGTGGTTTAAACTTGTAGATTACATACTTATGATATGTTTGACGAAATGTCTACCATGGCTAGTAGGGCCTAGTCAAGCCCTTATTCATGTAATTGAATTTGTATCATTATTCCATTGTTATTTCTATGTTCTAAAGGTGTCATTTAGTTTTGAGCAGTGATCTAGCTTCTGGGCCTAAAAAAGTGGCTCAAATCCCGAGGACACATTCACAACACTAGGTAGAAAAGTCCTTGGACAATGGCATACCCATGTTGAGGTAGCATCCAGAGCCTCCTGGATGCATGTATGCCCATATCATGGGAGCGTCCGAGGTTAAATGGTCTAAAAACTCAGTGGGACCGAGGGGTTGGTTACCTAAGAGGTTGAGATGGTTCCCGGGATTTTTGTTGCTGATGTGGAAGGTCTATATGGTATGTTTCCATCAATTCCACTTCCTTAGGGAGACTTAGGAGGTCAAATCATATCATAGTAACTTATCATCACAAGTTTACCCTGGTTGGTTAGTTACTTGGGTAGATGTGGGAGGAGGATCTTACATGTTCCTTGGGAAAGAATACAAGGAAGCCATTTACAAGCAGTGAAACAAGGTATAAAGAAATATTGGACCTCATTCATTCAGATATGTGTGAGCCTATGTCTAAAAAATCACTTGGAGATCATCTTTATTATGTAACCTGCATTAATGATCACTCTAGAAATACATGGCTATATCTACTCAAATCAAAGGATGAAGTACTTGAAAATTTCAAGGAATTTAGGTTTGAAGTAGAGACCTTAACTAAAAGAAGAATAAAGACTTTGAGATCTGATAATAGTGGAGAATACACTTCAAAATAAATAATTGCATATTTCAAAGAAGCAAGAATTAAGAGGGATCTTATTGTTCCCTACAATCCTGACAAAATGGATTTGTTGAAAGGAAAAATATAACACTTGAAGAATGTATACAAACAATGATTTTTTATCAAGACATGCCAAAATTTCTACGGGGAGAAGTAGCAATGACCACTGTATATATGCAAAATAGAAGTCCTCATAGAATCCTCGATAATATGACACCCAAATAAGCATGCACTACAAGGAAGCCATGTGTGGACCATCTCTGAATTTTTGGATGTCCCACCTATATCCACATTCCAAAAGAAAAACAAAAGAAGCTATATTCTACAAGCATTAACGGGATTTTTTTTGGCTACAATCTTTCTTTAAAGGCATATAGAATCTACATCAAGGAAGGAATACATATTGGAGTAAGAAAGGACGTTATGTTTGATGAAAATAATTCCTACAAAAGATCCAAGTATATTCCTATTGATTTTGATGATGAAGACATACGACTATTCAAAGAAGAAGAGCACCACGACAATCCTACCTCAAATCAAGAAGAAGAAGAAGAAGAAGGATGAAGTGAGCCTATTCAACCTGTGATCATACCTGACACAAGGAAGAGGAAAAATTGGTTAAAAGATACTCTTGAAGATGTCGAAGGACATGGAGCTACAAAAGGAACTTTTAGAGAAAGAAAAAGACCAAAAATATATTTTGGATATGTTGCATACATGAAAAAACTAATAGAATTTGAACCAACTACATTTGAGGAAGTTTCTCATCAAGAAGTATGGAAGAAGGTTATGCAGTAATAATATCAATCCATCACGAATAATGGGGTTTGGGAAGTCATTCCTAGACCAAGTGACAACTTAGTTATCACTTATAAATGGATCTACAAGATCAAGCATGTTGTTGATGGAAGCATAGACAAGTACAAAGCTAGATTCATTGAAAGTGGTTTCTCTCAAAATGAATGCATAAACTATAAGAAACCTTTGCACCTACCATAATATATGCTACTATAAGACCTTTGGTTTCATTTGTTGCAACAATGGGATGGAATATCCATCAAATGGATGTAAAAACAACATTTCTGAATGGAAACATTGATGAGGAACTATACATTGAACAACCTGAAGGATTTGAAATAAGTGGCAAGGACACTCCTGTTTGTGGACTCAAGAAGCCCCTATATGGTTTGAATCATGCTCCTAGGTCATGGTATGCAAGAATGGATGTGTACCTTCTAAGAATTGGGTTCGTCAAAAGTATTGTTGATCCAAATATCTATACAAAAGATGTGGATAATGAGCCAGTCATTATTCTACTGTATGTGGATGATCTATTTATTGTAGGCGTAGAGTGAAGGATACAAGAATGAAAGAATATGTTGGCATCCAAGTTTGAGATGAAGGATCTGGGACCGATACATTATTACCTAGGTCTGGAAGTAAACTTGGGGAGATATATCTGGGGCAAGGAAAGTATATAATCAAGTCGTTGTAGAAATTCAGTATGATGGATTCTAAGCCCATGACTAGTCCAATGATCACCAATCTCAAAAGGTTGAGAAGCTCTAACTTGAGTCTCGTGGATCCTACCACCTATCATAAGTTGGTGGGTTATTTGATGTATCTGGTAAATACTAGACTAGATATATGTTTTTCTATGAATATTCTTAGTTAATTTTAGTTGGAGCATCATCATGATCATTGGATAGCTTCTAAGCATATATTAAGATATCTACATGGCACTATATATCACCTCCTAAAGTATGATAGCAAGGAAGTCAAGTTGATAGGTTTTACAGATTTTGATTGGGGTGGTAGTGAGACTGATGAAAGAAGCACTACCGGTGGATGTTTTAGTTTGGGATCTACAATGATCTCATTGATGAGTATAAATCAAGATCTTGTTGCTTTGAGTAGTGGTTAAGATGAGTATGTGGTTGCATGTGAAGCAGGAAAGGAATTTGTATGGTTGAGGAAGCTTGTGTCAAATTTATTTGGGAAGCCTCTAATTCCTACTGTGATAAATTGTGATAATCAAATCAACATTAAGATGTCTGAATATCTCGTGTTCCATGCAAGGATGTAGCATACCAACAATAAGTACCACTACATTAGAATTTTGGTACATGATGGAATCGTGAAGCTATAGTATGTCTCGACCGACGAACAAGTAGTTGATGTCTTAACAAAGTATCTTCCTAGTAAAAAGTTTGAATATATTAGAAGCATGATTGGTTTGGTTGATATCAATAATCTCGTTGATGATAAGTGTTTGTAATATATTTGAGGGGGAATCTTGTGTCAAATTCCTCGGAGGACATTTGGTCAGCCTATGTGTTGATGTCTAGTTCCTGAAGTAGAGAAGGTGGCATTGATCATAGAGCTATGACCTTGCATTACGCACCCAGTTCCCTAGGTTGATGGTTAGTAGGTAATCATGATGGTACCTAGAGAGGATGAAATCTTTAGTCCATCTTAGTCCCACCTAGATATATTCCTTGGTCAAGAATCTAGTTCATGATATCATGTGTGCGTAATCTCTTCGTAGTTCTTGTGTTTTAAGATCTTCCTTGTACTTATATACATGTGTAAATTATGAATACCTCCCTAGTTAAGAGGGAGTGTTGAAGAATGTAACTAGGTTCAGTCTTCATATTTATATTTGAGTCAAAGAATGAAAAATATTTTTTATTATTATTACACTAACTTATTAAAGCATGGGTTTCATGCTCGGGTCATAATTTTATAGGTAAAATTACCCATTGATTATTTCTAGGTTCTATATTGAGTCATTAGATTCATTTTTCATTCAATTGGACCCTTCTTTGGCTTTTGAATCATGTAAAAAGAATTATTATTGAGTCAAATATGTAATTTATCATCTCCACACCAAGTTAGCTCTTTCCTGATAAAGTCGGCCTACAAGAGGACAATTTTACCCACATAAGAGGCTATATATACAAGCGAAATTAAATATATTTGGAAATAAAATCAACAAGTTTGATACATAAGGAGGAAGTGCAAAGGCTGGTTGCAATGGACCTGGACGAAGTGGAATATTCGGAGGACCCTAATCCCCATGAGGTCATCTGGTCTTGCCATCACGCCATGTCGGGTTTTGGTCCTTTTGCCACATCTTTGTGACCTTTGTCAACTCCTAACTCTGCGCTGGACCAACATGGGCCATATTTGCCCCATCCGCCTCCCTCGGTTATCATCAAAGATGCCTCTGGCTTGGACTTCCCACCACTTTCCCTAGTGACCTTGAATCTGCTTGGTACCTGTTTGCAACCTTTGCCCACTTTCGATGCCTCACTGCCCCATCTTCCCCACATCTCTGCCCCGCCCTGCAACCCATCCTCCTCTGGCATCCCCCCTCTCAGGTCTACTACCTTCCCAAACCCTACACATTCCAGCTATACCCTAAATCCTGGTGGTCCAAACCCCAACACTCCTATCCACTCTGGATGCTTCAACTCCCGAATCCCTAACCTTAAATCAACCCCATCCACCCCCCAAACGGTAAATCAGGGCATTCATGGTCTACTTTGGGACTATATGACAGCTCACCGATATAACAAGCTTAAGAAAGGCAGGTGCCTCAAAGCTATCGACAAGGACATCAACCTAGCCTTGGGAGAAGACCTATCGATGGGGGAAGTTGCTGATATAGCCAAGAAGGTCCTGGTGGGTTGATTTCATGGGTGGAACTATACTATGGAGAGATTTCATCTTTGGACCTCGGAGATTTGGGGCTCTTTATTTAAAAATTTGCACATCATATGGGTGCTTGCGTGAAGATGGTTTTCCCTTCACTTCCACAGGGAGGAGTACACAGACTGGATATTATCTTGCTTCTCGTTACTATCTCGCTTCTGGCATATCCTAGGAGCAACCTCAACAAAGAAAAAGTTGTTGCCCTCAAATCCTTAAATCATAACAATAATATTGTAGTCCTAAAAGCTGACAATGGAGGGGTTGTTGTCATCCTTGACAAAGAGGATTGCCACAAGAAGATGTTAGATCATCTTCATAATAGTGGAAGCTATAAAAAGCTTCGCAAAAACCATCTCAAGAAGATATCTAAGACCGTGGCTCTTGCCATCAAATCCAGTAGCTCTATGGGTTCCCTTTGCCATAAGCTCATTGAGAGTAGTCCCATTACTCCAAGGATCTATGGACTTCCAAAGATTCATAAGGAAGGAGCTCCCGTTAGGCCCATTGTGAACACCATTGGTGGTCCAACCTACCTTCTAGCTAAATACCTTGCCTCAAAGCTTAAATCCTTGGTTACCCTTACGGAGTCCTTCGTCAAGGACACTGCGTCCTTTGTTGAGGAGCTCAAAGGCATAAAACTTGAACCTGAGGATATTCTTGTAAGTTTTGTTGTAGTCTCCCTTTACACTTGCATCCCATAAAGGAGGGCATGGAGGACCGAGGTCATCAATCATCTCAGGGATCATGTCACCGCTCAATTAGTTGAGATTTGTCTCACTTCCACTTTTTACAGTTTCGAAGGTGAATTCTTTGAGCAGACCTGTGGTGTCGCCATGGGCTCCCCCTTGTCCCCTATCATTGCTAATCTTTTTATGGAAGATTTTGAATCCAAAGCTTTAGCCTCTGCCCATCTCCTCCCCAAGCTTTGGAAGAGATTTGTAGATGAAACTAATCTCATCTCATCTCATGGCCAAGAGGAGTTGAATCTCTTCTTCAATCATCTCAAGAGTCAATCCTCCGCCATTAAGTTCACCATGGAACAAGAGATTAATGGTTTCCTCCCTTTCCTTGATATTCTTATTTTGAAGAATTTCGATGGTTCCCTCTCCCACCAGGTGTTTTGGAAGAATACTCACAGTGAGCAATATCTTCATGCTAGTTCCCATCATTTCCCGGCTCAAAAGTTGGGCGTTCTCAACACCCTCGCTACTTGTGCCCTGAGAATCTATGATGAAAAGAGCTTCGATAGAGAGAAATCCCATCTCCTTAATGTCTTTGTTGAAAACAGTTATAGCAATCACCTCGGTTAGAAAGCCTTCCTTAAATCCTCCAAGAACTCGGTGGTCAAAAAATAACCTAAAAGTCGAGTCCTAGGGGTCCATATGCCTTTTATCCAAGGTACCACTGATAAGATTACTAGGATTCTTAAGAATCATAATATCCCCTCGACCTTCAGACCCCTTAAAACCATTCGAAATTCCCTCCAATCAGTGAAAGATCCCATCCACCCCAAGGACATGAAGGGTGTCTATATGATTCTGTGTTCCTGCGGAACCCCCTACATTGGTGGGACTGGACGCTCTATTAATCAAATGAATAATGAGCATGTTTTTGACCTAAAACATGGGAGAACCAAGTCCTCTGCACTGGCGGAACATGCGGAGAAGACTAAACATCATGTCTACATTGAGGAAGCCCGAGTAATTGCTAAGTTTGCACAATTTCATCATCAAAAATTAAGGGAAGCTATTCAGATTGAAAAAAGGCCTAGTAATCTCAATAGGGATGACAGCTGGAAGATCAGTAGTTGTTGGATCCCTGCCCTTTCTTCCGAATCATATCTCCCCTCTTCAACACCTCCCCCCTCTATTAATGACTAGAACTAAAATCTTTTTCCGCCTTTCCTTTTCTTTAAGATTACCCTTGTCTTAACTAACTCTACCAGTGAATATTTCCCCTCCCCTTTTAAATAATAAGTGTTGGTTCTCTTTAGATAACCTATTGAATAAGTTACATTAAAAAGTTTCCCAAAACCAATATTGATAAAATATTACCATTATAATATTATAATAATAATTTAACAATGTTTAGTTATTATTTAAGGATAATATTATTGTAATACTATTAATATTGACTCGGATTAACAATTATATTAATAATACTATTAAGATTACCATTGACTTAACTAACTAAAATGAATTAATATTACATATTATAAGATTGTTATTTAAATAGTAAGTTTATTACTACTATAATATCATGTTATTTTAATAACATTTAAGATTATTATAATATAAATATTATTTCGTATTAAAGAATACTATAAAACATTATTGATATACCTTAATAATATTATTATAATTCAAATTGCCTTTATTATAACTGTCACACGGAATAAGTCGATCTTGCGGACAAGATAGACCTTCCTAGAATCTAAAGAAGACCTAATGACAAGCAAACCAACTAGACACTATCTTTCTCTAAATATGCTTTTATAAATAATGGCAAACAAGTGTGTTTAGGGCCTACCTTATGTCCAACGCAAGTTTGGGGATGCCCTTGCTCCTTTGATCCAAATGAGCTTCCTTTGTCGCGAACCTGCAAACACAAACAAGGAAAACAATTAAATAGCACCTGAAAAACCAATATCATAAAACATATTTAACATGAAAGTCAAGGAGTCCATGAAACAAATAACATGAGGTACTTGTTGAGAAAAATGAGCCTGATTGTATTAATTCAAAAGAAGAAGAACTTTACAACCTTTGCCTTGACGCTGTACAAGCTCCTCCCAGGGTCCAACAAGAAGTCTCCTCTACTTTGACAAGTTTCACTCACTCCCCAATGAAGCCAAAAAGGTATGTGATCTCTCCTCTTAAGCTCAACTAGGAAGTCTTGATTTCACCAGCATTTACCCTAAAAAATGTTCAGCTTCTAACCTCCCTAGAAACTAACCCAATGCCTCAATTTATAGTGCAATGGAGGGAAGTTACTAGGTCCTCCTTCAAAGGGATAGAATCCTCCTTCAAAGGGATAGCTCCTCCTAACAAGGGATTAGCTCCTTCTCTTTTGGGATGCATGAACCACCTTGGAGCAAACAATCCACATCAAAATTCCTTCTAGAATCATCTTGAATTAACCCAAAGTGAGTTTGTTAAGATAAAAATTGTGCCTTTTGACTTTCACAGGGGTACACACCCTCCCCTTTATAGACAGAGCGTATAAGTACGCAGGTAATATGAAAAAAGGGTGCGGGCCCACAAGCAAAAGTGAGAGAAATTTTGGAACCAGAGTTACATTGTTTTTTGATGTCTTTCTCTCATTTCCAAATCTTATTTTGAAGAGCTGAGGTCTGAGACTTGCTTAGGAGGATAGTACAAGTGATGATAGACCCATACTGACTGCAAATAATCAAGCTGACGATATTTTTTTGTAACACATGGCTTCTGACCATTCATCATAGTATGAGATGGAGACACAAAGTGATTCATCCTCATAAGAACAGGATCCCAGGAGACATCACAAGAGTGGAAAACATGTTAGGGATGAGCCAACTACCCTCATTGAATTGCAAGCCTGCCCTCTTGCAATGTCATGCTTCCAGCATCTATCATGTTTTGAATTTTGTGAAAGGGTGGCTAATGTTAGAGTTCATCATGATTTGGCCCGTCTTTTTGTGCTTCACCTACATGGAGGTCACTCTATCTTGGCCGGGGTCACCTTCACATTGACACCTGAAACTATCTCAGTGGCAACCGACATACTGAATGTTGGGGAACAGTGGCACAAGAAAAAGAAGGTGGATAGGCAACACTATGAGCCTTACATTAAGCCCAGATTCTTGAGGCAGCTCACAAGAGTCTTTCGATTCAGATATTTGAAAGATGAGTATGCTCCACTCATGAAATTGATCATGAAGTACTTCAGCTGTGAGGGGAGGTTCTCTCGTCTATATGCCTATCACATTAGGTTGCTCATGCACTTTACTAGGGTGTGGATGATGAACCTCCCATTTTTCATTTGTAGGAACATAGAGAGGATGAACACCTTCATGCAGCATAAGGCCCCTCAGCAGCAATTTAACAGTGTTTATCACTTTGCTCTTATTTGGATTTTGGTGGATCATCAGTTGGGATTGCAGGGCATTGTTTGGGAGGACTTCATCTCCAGTTACCTCTTCAGCACTTCACAGGTATTATCAGAGGCAGAGCATGAGATAGGTGGTCCTTCTCATCAGTATGAGCGCCATGAGACCACTACTATGCCAGTATTCGTTACATATCAGAGAGGCAATATGCACTTGTTTACAGTAGAAAAGCGGGTGTTATCTCCACCCGGGGTGGAAGGAGCCTCACTTCCGGCATCAACAAAATAGGTACAGGACAAGGCCAAGAGGCCCATGCATGATGAGGGGCCATCAGGTGAACCAGAGGCTGACTTCATCCTCATTCAGGATGATGATGCAGATGTGGAGAGTGCCAAACTTAGGATGACCATCCAGGAGAAGAACACGGAGATCCAAGACTTGTCACTCAATTTGGAGAGGGCCAAATGGATCATCAGGTATCTGGAGCAGAGGAACAAATAGCTTGAGGACCAGCATGAGATCATGGAGTTGCAAAGCATCCGTGAGAATCGACAAGCTG
>APFE031533463.1:43077-89524 GCA_000404065.3 Pinus taeda
TTCGACGGGTTGTCTTGGGTCCCCCCGCCTTGGCTTTGTCCTTTGGGCTTCAGATTTGCAGATCCAAAGTCTCTCTTCTTCTGTTTGAACTTTTGCTCGATTTTGACAGCGTATCGGTATGCTGTGCCGAGTGAGGAGATGTCCAAGAACTCCATCTCTTCCTGAATGTATCTATGTAGGCAACCGCGGTATTTGAGTACCAGATGCAGCTCAGAATCTTTGATACCCAACTGTGTGCGAAGGGTGTGAAAGATGTTTGTGAACTCAGGCACATCTTGGTCACGTCCCTGCCGCAGTGTGGTCCATCTGATGTATTTGTCCTCATAGCTTTTGACAGGGTAGTACTGCTCCTTGATGGCATTCCGAAAGTCATTCCAAGTGGCTGCGGCTGAAAATAGTGATCCTGTACTTTCATCCTCCTGCTCGCAGTAGGTTTCCCACCAGTCCTTGACGTGGGGGGCTGCTTTGAGAAGAGCGAAAAAAATCTTTTCCCGACTTGAAATTTCATGAACATAGAAATACCCATCTAGCAGATTTAACCATTTATCTACGGCATCTGCGTCTATTTTACCCTCGAAGATGGGGATTTCAAAATTGCCTTGTACCTTAAAGGGCGTGGCGTTTCCAGAGTCGCTGCTGGAAGCCGATGCGTCACCTCTAGGTAGCCGCTGAAGGATCTGCACAAAACTGTCCATCATCGCGTTCCGTTGTCGCTCGAGGGCTTCTTCGAGCAAGATTTTGATAGGATCTCCTGCTCCCTCGTCTTTCTTCTCATCCGCCATTGGAGGCCGTCGGGATTTTCGAGGCTGGTCTTGCAAAGGTTCGACCAGTTCAAGCCCTAACTCCTTATATCCTGACCTCGTCGGGGACATGCAAAGAAAACCGAGAAAAAGCAGACCGCTCTGATACCACTGATCCGGATTTAAACAGGAACGCAATAGATTACAGAGATAACCATAAATACAGAGATGCGATAACCATAAATAAAGAGATGCAGCGGAAATAACACTTCATTTCATTAATGGAAAATACCGAAATATGCTTACAACCAGAATTGGAAAAAAACCAGCTAGGACGATGGTAGCTTATCTCTGAGAAGAGATGTGCGGCTACATGTCTCTGAACTGTTCCGAACTTGTGTTACAATGAGGCTCGAAGGCCTATTTATTATTGAGAAACAATGGAAAACCCTTCACATTCCAAAACCGCCCCTTAGAAGATGAAACGCCAAATTGTGGGCCCCGTTTTGGGTAAATTGGTACATCAATTTCCCGGGGTCGTAACTTTGGCATACGATCTCCGTTTGACGCGTACAATAGCTCATTAGAAAGATCTATTCGAGAACTATCATTGTTGGAATGGCAACACTGTTCCATGGACCCGTGTTGCCCCTGGATTCCCAAAAAACGTCGTTTAGGGCCTCAAAACGGCTCCGGAAGTTCAGGACCCGAAAAACTGCTAAAAATAGTAAGTTGCGCTACAATTAAGGAAACTGAAAATGCTGAAAGAGACAATTGTGGGAGTCCAAATGGGATAGGTGGGTGGCCACCAACATCCACCTGGATCAGAGTATGAGAAATATGATGGTGGTGATGTCTTCTTGGGGGATGATAGGAAGGCTAGAATCATTGGTCGTGGAAAAGTAAAGTTGAAGTTGCAAGGTGGAAGGGTTAGAACACTTCCGGGTGCTATACATATTCCTGCATTGGCCAGAAATATGATTTTTGTAAGCAAGTCGGATGATGCAGGTGTAAAAGCAATGTTCGAGAAGGATACCTGCAAGATGGTTCGGGGAGCTTTGGTATTGATGCGGGAAGTTTGGAATAGAACTCTATACAAGCTGCAAGGTATCACTATTGTTGATGGGTGCAACAGTTCTGTGGTTCTTGAAAGTGGAGCAAAAAATCTAGTCGTCTCTGGAGAGAGGACCATGCTGTGGCATCAAAGGCTTGGACATATTGGAGAGAAGGGCCTTCAAATACTTCATGGTAAAGGTATGGTAGAAGGTATGAGTAATAGCTCTCTGGATTTTGATTTCTATGAAAATTGTGTATATGGGAAGCAGAACCATGTGAGTTTCCCCTCTAGAAGTAATAGGGCGAAACATATATTAGAGCGTGTGCACAGTGATGTGTTTAGACCTGTGAAGGTTCCATCACTGTGTAAGTCTATGTACTATGTATCATTTATAGATGAATTCTCAAGAAATACATGGATATATTTCCTTAAGAAGAAATTTGAAGTCTTTGATAGGTTTAAATAATTCAAGGCTTTAGTGGAAAACTAGACAGAGAAGAAGATAAAGGTGTTGAGAACAGATAATGGTGGAGAGTTTTGCAGTAAGGAATTTGAAGCATTCTGTAAGAAGTGTGGTATAGCATGGCAGAAGACTACTCCATATACATCTCAGCAAAATGGAGCTGCAGAAAGAATGAATAATATGTTCATGGAAAGGGCAAGAAGGATGCTCAGTGGTGTGGGGTTAGGACAGGAATTTTGGGTAGAGGCAGTGGATACTACATGTTACCTGGTAAATAGGTCACCTTCATCGGAATTGGAGGATAAGACTCCACAAGAGGTATGGACTGGTAAGAAACCCTCTCTTTCACATCTGAGGGTATTTGGACGTGATGCATATGTACATGTTCCAAAGGAGAAACGAACCAAGTTGGATAGTAAAATCTGAAAAGTGCATCTTTATTGGGTATAAGGATGGTTTGAAGGGTTAAAGATTTTGAACCCAGTAACAAGGAATGTTGTGTACAGTAGAGATGTGGTGTTCAGAAAGGTGAAAGATGTTATTAAACATGAAGTCCAACCAAAGGAACCTGAGAAGATAAAGTTTGAGTTAAAGGAGGAAGAATCATACTCTACAGCATAGGAGGAATCAGAAGCTGAAGAGCCACAAACTTCGGGTGTAAGAAAATTAGTTCGAGAAAGAAGGTAGCCAGAAAGGTATAGTCCATCTACTTTCTGTTCAAATTTTGCTTTGTCTGTTACTGATGATGATCCCAGAACTGTGAAGGAAGCAGTGGATTCAGAGGATGGAAACTCTGGAAAGAGGCCATGGTTGATGAAATGGCATCTTTGCACAAAAATGAGGCTTGGGATCTAGTGGAGTTGCCGGCTGGAAGGAAACCCATCGGCAGCAAATGGATGTTCAAAAAGAAAACAAATGTAGAAGGAAAAGTGGAGAAATACAAAGCTCGGTTGGTAGAAAGAGGTTATTCCCAAGTGCCGGGAATTGATTTTGGTGATTCTTTTTCTCCTGTTGCTAAGGTAACTTCTATTAGATTACTTTTATCTGTTGCTACTGCTTTTGATTTTGAGGTAAAGCAAATAGATGTGAAGACAACATTTCTTCACAAGGATCTGGAAGAGGAGATCTACATGAAACAACCTGAAGGCTTTGCGGTAAAGGGTAAGCAAGAACTGGTATGCAAGTTAAAGAAGTCTTTGTATGGGTTAAAACAGTCACCAAGGATGTGGTATCAGAAATTTGATACATTTATACGAGGACTTGGCTTCACCAAAAGCAAAGCAGATCATTGTGTGTATTTTAAATTAATTGGTGACCGTGTTATTTATTTGGTCTTGTATGTGGATGATATGTTGCTGGTTGGAAATGAAAAAGAAATTATCCAGGATTTGAAGACCCAATTGTCCTCAAAATTTGACATGAAAATTCTTGGTGCTGCAAACTATATTTTGGGCATGGAAATTAAAAGAGATCAGGAAAAGAGGGAGCTCTGGTTAAACCAGAGGAAGTATGTTGAGACAATATTGCAGAGGTTTAATATGCAAGATAGTAAACCGATGAAGGTTCCTATTCCTATAGGTGTAAAGTTATCTGCTAAATAGTGTCCCAAGACACAAGAAGAGGAAGAGGATATGTCCTGTGTTCCATAAGCAAGTGCAGTCAGTAGCTTGATGTATGCAATGGTATGTGCTAGACCAAACATTTCACATGCAGTGGCAGTATTGAGCAGGTTTATGTCAAAACCAGCAAAGGAGCATTGGACAATGGTGAAGCGGGTTTTCAGGTATTTGCGTGGCACTAGTGATTATGGTTTGTGCTACCAAGGAAGACCAGGATTAGATAGAGTGTTGCATATTTGTGGCTTTGTTGATGCAGACTAGGCTAGAGATCTGGATCAGAGAAGATCTACATGTGGGTATGTCTTTAACCTATTTGGAGGTGTAATAAGTTGGATGAGTAAGAAACAATATGTAGTGGCACTATCAACTACAGAGGTAGAATACATGGAAACCACTCATGCAAGCAAGGAAGCAGTTTGGTTGTAGAGATTGTGTTCAAGTATGGGGTTAGTACAGGAAGCTATGAGGATAGACTATGACAGCCAAAGTGCAATTTTCTTGGCAAAGAACCCTGCATATCATTCAAAGACCAAGCACATTAATGTTCAGTATCACTTTGTAGGGGATATGATAGAAGACAAAAAGGTGTTGCTGGTAAAGGTGGACACTTTGAAGAATACTGCAGATGCATTGACAAAATATCTGAGCTCTGAGAAGTTCTCCTGATGTAGAGAAACAATGGGCGTTTCAGGGCTGGAAAAATGACTAATCTCTCCTGTGGCCCCCTATGGAAAGAAAACAACAAGTGGGAGAATGTTGGGTTGTGTTATATTCTTTCCACTTAGTTAACAAGGGATTTGAAGGGCACCCATAACACCACTTTATGGGGTCTGGAGCAGCGCCCCAGAAAATTTTGGTTTCGGACCCTATGTTAGTTTGGGCGGACCCACCTATGGCTTTGTGCATGATTTTCACACATGTTTTTTGGACGCGATGGTTTTCGGTCCATGGTATTGGATGCTTCAGCATGTATAAAATATGTATTGTAACATTGAAAGGAACATAATGAAAAATCAAGCTGGTAGTCCCGGTTTTGGGATCTAGTGGGAAAATCTCTATGTATATGTGTTTTATGTGTTATGCTCTCACATTATTTATTTTTTTGTGTTTTAGAATTCGTATGTGGGTAATTTCTGTACTAGGTTAAAACCTACATAGAGATGTAGCTCTAGGGAGGAGACTAGATAGGTATCTCATCCATGAAGACCTGCTTACCTCTCTCACAAATTACAGACAGTGGGTGAGCGTTGGGGGAATATCGGATCACTCCCCTATATATCTAGAAGTGGTTGGCTCATTCAAGAAACCTAGGGCTCCTTTTAAGTTTAACTTGACCTAGTTAAAGGATCTTGAATATCTCAGGATGGTCTTAGAATTTTGGAAGGCTCATCCCCTACCAAATCTCTGGAGGAAGGGCATAGGATTTTGTAGTAACCTGTATAATATTAAGAGATTATCAATAGAGTCGACCAAAAGGAAAAAAGTCAGGGAGGAACATACCCTATTTGACATTGAAAATTAGTTGGTCACTTTAATGGATGAATGGGGAAGAGGTTTCATCTCTATAGAAGCAAAACTACATCTTGTGTAATTGGAAGCCTAGAGAACAAAGATTCTGTTGGATTGGGAAGAAACATGGAGACTTAGAAGAAGGGATATTTGGTTACAAGCGGGGGATGGCAACACTAAATTCTTTCATAAATTTTCAAATGGAAGGAAAGCCAGCAACACCATCTAGTAGATGCCCACAGAACAGGTTCTGATTGCAAATACACATTCCCAGCTGGCTCGGCTGGGTAACGCTCACTTCAAGTAGTTGTTCAAAGCCCCACCAGGCACACCTCTTGTTGCTATCATTCACAATGTTGGACATTTCCAAAATTTGTGGAACCTGGCCTAATGGTGGATCTCATAAAAGCTATTACTATGGGGGAACTAGAGGGCACCCTGAAGTGGTTCAAGAAAGACAAAAGTGTGGGGGCAGATGGTTGGTCCTACACTTTTTGACATTAGTGGACCGGACCTAATTTATGTGATCGAAGAATTCGATTTATCAGGTAGATTGTATGAACTATCAATTCCACCTATATAGCCCTCATTCCTAAGACGGACGCCCCACTATCTTTCAATGACTTCAAGCCTATATCCCTATGTAACTACCTATACAAAATTATTGTGAAGATTATTGCAAACTGCATCAAGCTGATCCTATTGGACCACATCTCCCCGGAACAACTTGCCTTCCTACAAAACCAACAAATCGATGAGGCCATTGTCACAACACAAGAGGCCCTTCACTCCATCAAACTGAAGAATCTTAAAGGGGTGATGCTTAAGATTGACCTCTCAAAGGCCTTTGATAAGGTCAACTGGTTATTCCTTAGGATGATGCTTACTCATCTAGGGTTCCCTCTGGTTTTTATCAGATGGATTATGTGCCATATCACATCTGTATCATTCAGAATCTTAATCAATGGATCAGCCTCCCACTCTTTCCAGGCAGAGCGAGGAATCAGGCAAGGGAGCCCACTCTCCCCACTACTATTTCTTTTGGTAATGGAAGGCCTAAGCATATTGACTTTGTCGAAGAAGCATCCAGTGTGGATCAAGGTCCTAAAGATCACGAATCAATGCACACTATCACATCTTCTCTTTATTGATGACATTTTCATTTTTTTAGATGGGGGAATTCAGGACATCATCACATTCGCTGAAGTGCTGAAACTATTTAGCACCACAACTGGGATGGAAATAAATGGGGCTAACTCCATTATATCCTTCTCAGTCTATACTCAACATGAGACCTGTCTTTCACTCCAAAATTTCCCCTTCCAAAACCTAACATTGGAGGATGGTTTGAAGTACTTGGGCTTCAAGATAAAAGCAGATGGATACAAAATTGCAAATTGGACATGGTTGATTTCCAAGGTGGTGTTAGGTTCCTATACCAATAGGTGTCATTTCTAATGATTGACTATGGAAATACCAAATATGATCATCCTTTCCATGCTGCAAAGGTTCCATATTTTCAATAAATCAAAATTCAGCTAAAGAGAAAGGTAGGAATCCCAAAGAAAGACCAGCAAAGTGGCTTGTTAAAAGCTACCACTATACTTCATATTGTATAGCAAGTTCAGAAAAGTGCAATCACTAACTTTCTCACAGTGGATGAATAGCCAGACAGTTTAACCCTGGCTAGTTCATGTTTAAATTTCTTGTTTTAGAATAGAGAATAATATTTTCTAAAATAGTCCAAACTTGGCAGATCACTAGATGAGATAGAGAATTAAAGGGCCCAACTGCTCAATCTGAGCCCTTGGTTGAAATAAGGATAGATTTATATAGGAGGGCAGCCAAAAGAAAAGAGGAAAAGCAAGGTTTGTTAGTTCAAATGCACCCAATCAAATGAAGAAAAAAGTTAGGTGTTTTAGGTTGGGTAGGTAGATAATTATGAGGTTGCAGAAAGCCGAGTGATGTTCAGTTTAAAAAGTATCACAAGAATCATGGCAAAGTGGCTACAAGTTCAGTGGAGCATGACTGACTTCCCCTCTCATTTCCCCCACAAACTTCACTAACATCCCCTAAGGAGATTGAGATCCGCTCAATAGTCCTAATCCATTTCATTTTTGAGAATTACTAAGCAAAACATTGTGTTTACTTGGTCAATACAAGCCACATTTCTTGTGTAAATATAATCATCTCGTTTCCCTTCTCATTTCCTAAAAAAGCTAAGTTTTACCCTACAAACTTAGCATTTTCCTTATCATTTGTCATATTAACATCCTAACTTTAGTATATAACTCCTATATAAAGTTTCCATACCCCTACTATGTATAAAAAGAAAAAAACCCAAAACATTATATATATCCCACCCCCGCCTAATATGGCTATGTTTCAAAGATTCCTTGGGAGCCATTGGCCCACCTGGGACCAATGATAACCCACCACGTGTCTCTCTGGGATTTGTTAGACCCCTGGTCAAACAAATAACCATACCCGCCACGCAATTGACCGCGTTAATTAACATTTGGTTAATTAAATTACCATATCTGCTCCACATTCCTCCATAACCTAAAGTTTGAAACCCACCAAACTTTATAAAATATTTGAATTATCATGCGTGTTGCTTTATTAAACCTCCGGCAACTCACCTTCCCGTCCACCGTCGGATCGTCTTCTCCAGATCCGACGGTCCTCATCGATATCAAAAGCACCACGACGTCAGGTCGTTAGCACCCGATGGTTAGTGGTTTTCCTGCCGTACCCAGGGACACTTGGTGTATTCCCACTGCATCGGGCCAACTCTGACAGAAACCACCCTTGTACCAAAGGCGGTCCGATGGAAACCAGATACCACCTTTGTCCTATCGCCCGTGTCACTATCTCGTCAGCAACCACGTCATCACCCGTGCTACCCTTCAGCCGTCGTGTCTGCCATGTCATCCCCCTCGTCACCAACCATGTTAGCAAACATGTCACCTTCCGTACTCCACTATCGAACAAAACCTACGTCATGCTGACATCATCCTTGAAAAGCACCAAAAGCCCAAAAAGTCCAAATTTTGATAAAAACTTGGGAAATCTATGATTTTTGTTCATTTGTGTTTGGTTGACTTGCGCACCCTCTACATGCAAATTACGTCCATTTCATCACCAGAGCTACAGTCTGCCACCCAGGTGAATCCACTCATCAAACCCAGCCTCCTCTGCTCAGTCTGCAACCGAAACTTGCACCAGGCACCCATAGAATAGGTATTTACTCCATAGTCATCCACAAACCCTGTTTTTTAAGAAATTTCTCTAGTAAAATTACCTGAAAAGCTAAATTTAAGTCAAAAGAGTTGTTGCCTGTAACCTCTGTACTTTAAAATTACTGTCTGATCATTGTTACCAAAGAAAACCTGCGAATTTTGTCCACCTCTGCAAATTTCCCATCAAACTGCAAGTCAAGCCCATCTCCGCGTGTAAAATCGCCAAAAAGCACCTACAAGGGAGAGTTCTTCCCCTGTTTCTTCCAAAATTGCAAGCTAATTCTGTAATTTCTTGTGGGAAACCAAATCCACTATTCTACTGCCTATTACTCCAAAGAGCTCTAAACCCAAGATTAAGGTCACTTAACAAATTAAAGGGGAGGCCATTTTCACTGTATCCAACCTCCCATATACAATCTACATAATTGACCTTTTCCACCATGAATGCTACCCAGTGAGGTGACTACAAGATAAAATTTAGTCTGCAAGATCCTGCCAAAAGTCTTAGAACCAAAGTTCTCTTTTCTGTTGTTTCATAAACCTATATTCCAGTCAAAACACAATCAATTGAAGCATGGAGGCTCTAGTGGCTCTCAAAATTGCACCCTTGAATGCACCACATAAGGACTTGGAATGGTTACCTCTGGCAGACAGGGACTTCCAAATTAAGGAAATGATGGGTCTCAAGTCTCACCTACAAACCTTTTGTCAATTCAGAAATAGACATAGAAACAACACTGATGTCCTGAGAATCTAGGAATCCAACATGCCTATCTACTACCTCCCTTCAGCCAATGTGCTCCCTGACTTCATTCATTTATGTTGTGCAAACTATGATCCCACACAAAGAGCAATCCTCACTCCAGATGGATCTGTACTGTTTTATATTACTCCTCGGTCCATAAATCAAATGTTGAACTTTGAGCCAACCCAGCCTCTGGTTCCTCTCACCATGAAACTCCTGCTTGATCAAGGTGCAAAGCTACCTAGATCAGAAATAACAAGACTAGGTCAGTTGTTTATGCAACCACAGTGCCAGCCTGATCATCCTCCACCCTATCATCAAGTCTCATTCAATGAAACAGGGAAACTCCTAATAGACATGATATCCTACATTGTATGATGCAAAACCAGTGAGTTTGTTGATGAAACTGTGTTTGTACTAATGTTAATGTTCACTCCAGGACAACCCCCTGTTGTCATGTATGACTATGCCACCTTCATAGCAAAAAAAATCCATGAGTGATTCATGATGTTGGAGAGAGAAAGAGTGTTCAAATATACCTCCTACATATACCATCTGATGTTGTACTATCACCCTGATAATTTCCAAGTTCCTCTCAAGAAAATAGACTCCAAAGGAGAGAGGAGATCTGTCATTTTCTGGACCTCAGTTTTCCATGAAGTTCACTACTCATCTTACACATATTGTGAATTCATTGACATGTTCATTTACCCGGCCACTTTCCTGTTGATGATGACTCCTCCTGGCAAGCTCACTGCTGAAATGCAGAGAATTTTACATCTTTCAAGGGGCTACAACATTGGTGATTGGTACTTCTACCAAAACCATACATTGATTAGGATTTATGGGTGTGAATTACCCCCCTACAAGCTGCCAAAATATGTCCCCATGAGACTCTTTGCCTTGGAATATTTCAGGAAATTTAGTAGTGCAGATTTGACTCATTTCCATGGCAAAAACGAAAATGCATAGCTCAAGATTAGGCATCAATTGGGTCCTTTTGTTTTCAATAAGAGGGAAGAAGCCTGGGGTGATGCAAGCAAGATGCTAAGGGATGAACTCATGCTAAAACAAAGATTTTATTGGGAACCATATGACCCTGAACATTTCATCAGCTATAGGAGAGTCAAAAACAAGCTTTCAGGATATGTGCACCAGCCAATCCCTCACATTGAACAATATGCTTATCAACAGGAATCGGTAGAGGTCACACTAATTGAAGATATTACTGAAGAAGAAAGAGTAGAAAAAGAAATGAAAGATTATGAGAAGAGAATTGACCTGGATTATTTTTCACAGGTCACTTTCACATAGCCTCAACATATTGGAGCAAGCACATCAGCTGCTACACCTTCACAAGAACCGGCTCAAGAAGCCACTCCACCTGTAGGGAAAGGTAAAGAAATACAACATTCAAAGCAGCAGAACACAATGGCATAACAACCATCTACAAGCTCGGAAAAGGGTCAAGAACAAGGCCCTTCAACGCAAGTAAAGGCAGCTGAGATCCCTGTATTACAAACCCCTTATAATGAGGAAAGAGCCAAGAAGAGGGACAGACCAGAAGAGACACCTACAGGAGCATCTACCGATCAGCAAGGTGAGAAGAGACAAATGCTAAACCCCTATTCTAAAGAAGAATTCACAGAAGAAACAACGGGTAACATTAGGGGTGAGGGAACTTCTGAACAGTAGATCCCTCCACTTTTGGAAACATTGACTAGTTCCTTTCAGTAGGAGCAAGAGAGACAGCCTAGTGTGGAGGTTACATCCACCAAGCAACAAAGCAAACAAGGCTCTGATATCAAGAGAGAATTCACAGAAATTAAAGCTAGAAATGAACCAGTGAGGTTTCAGCCTTATAACCAATTGTTAAGAATGGCTCCCACCAATCAGCAAAGGCTAATGGCAGCCTATGATATGCAGGTAGGGAAGATGACCCTTAGTCACTTCAAGCACACTATACAGTAGCCACAGTCAGCCGCAGATTATATTAGGACCAATCTGGAAGTTTTTGCTAAAGACATCCACCCAATAGACCAGATTGAGTTACACAAATAGGCTGGAGAAATGGTATACTCCACCTTGGCAGACAAAGCACTAATGGCTCATAGACTGCAAAATTCATTGTATAACACTTCTACCCAATTAGAGCTAGAATAAGCCTCCTCTTTAGCCAAGGATAATAAAATAAAATCCTTGGAAGAAATTATCATAGAGTTGGGACACGATCCCAAGGATCCCAAAGGCACACAGGCCTTAGTAAGAAAGAAGGAGGACGACATAGCAGCCCTGAGAAGACAACTAAAGCTGCCAGCTGCAATACACCCTTAGACCACAGAGGTGGCACAACAAAAGGAAGAAGAGGATGTGGTCAGCTTACTAATGAGGATGAACCAAAGATTGTTGGATACAGAGAAAGCCTTGGAAGAAGCTCTACAAGGTAAACAACAGAAGTTGGCCTCTCAACCAACTCAAATAGCTCCAATTCTCACAGCTCCTCCTCCAACAGTCACCATAACAGCCCCTCCCTCTGATCCAGCATCAACAGCAGGTACCTCAGCTTCAACAGCAACTACAACAACCGCACTACAAGAGGCCAGCCTGAGCATGGAAGAGATGATGAAAGAGATAAAGGCTTTGGAGATCCAGATGGCAGAACTAAAGGAAACCAAGGAAAAACTAGCCAAAATTGAGGTTAGTTATGACAAGTCAAAAATGACTGTAGCTGAGAAAACTAGGGAAGTGAAGTCCCTAGAGAATAAGATAAAGGCCTTGGAGAAGGACCTCACTCTCCATAGAACTCTGACAGAAATCAAGACCATTTTGTGGGATAAGATTGGCCAAGCTATTGTTGATCAATGGACAGCAATACAATCTATTTTTTATCAGATAGAGTTGATAAGAGTGGCTCAATATGAAACTCAAAAGGCCAGGGTATTATTGGAAAATAAGCCTGAGCAAGCCAATCAAATGATTCATTTTTTGAACACTTACACCAGTGAACAATTAGCATCTCTAGACATTCATAACAAGATAGAGACTATTTTAAGAGTCAAGAAGGTGCTAACTATGAGAAAAATTGTTCAGACAGTAGAAAGAAAATGCCAGGAAATGCAGACAGAGATATAAGCCTTCAGACATAAATTTGCAATGTTACAATGCAAAGGTTTACTTAGCCTGGTCACTAGCAGTGGGAAGCTGTTAAAACAAGAACAGTATGCACATAGGCTAAATACCTATGTGCAAATTCAAATTACAGCATTATCAAGCAGCTCAGAAGAGACTGTGCCTCCCTCCAGACAAAGTTTGTATGATAAACTGGAAAGTTTGTTTTTTATTGAGCATGAGGTGGCACATCTTTTTGATTTCCAGCCAAATTATTATAGGTACACTGAAGCTGATGAGACACTAATTAAATTGAGAAAGCATCAATTACCAACAGCTTAGTGGTGGCAGAGCACGCTGGAGGTTTTACCAAGGTAGTTGGGTTCTCCTTTTTTTAAATTGTTTGCATTACAGGTAAAAGATAATATCAGGGTCTCCTATCAGAAAATCAAATCAACTGAGGAG
Organism: Pinus taeda; assembly: GCA_000404065.3. Classification (NCBI taxonomy): domain Eukaryota; kingdom Viridiplantae; phylum Streptophyta; class Pinopsida; order Pinales; family Pinaceae; genus Pinus; species Pinus taeda. Next base: position 56,026 of record APFE031533463.1, read on the forward strand.
AATATTCGTGCCAAAAGGTGAAACAAACTCAGGCACAGGTGGAAAATGACACCACATCAGGAATGCACATCAGGGAAGCAGCCATCAACCGACTATCAGAGCCAAAAAGTCATCAATAAGCAAGACACCTAAAGCAGCCAGTACAACATAGTTATTTCCTCATTTATTGTTGCACGATTTTTTCCACATCAGTTATTGCCCCCGTCAGAGTAGACAGATCAATTTATGTCTTGATATTTCCCCACGGGATATTTTGTAAACTTATTATAAATACTTTCAGGAGATATGTATTAGTGTTGGCTGATGAATATCATTTTGGACCTGCTCTGTAAATTTTGAGAACTCTTCTGAAATAAAATTGATGGATGTTTTGTTGGTGAATTTGCTGGTTGTGGAATCGATGGCTGAAGGATGTATTTCAGAATTCTTGTGTTGATGCATGGATCAATAAGTTTCCTTTACTCTTGAGTTATTGTATTTGTGTTTTATTTATCATATGAAAACCATGTTATAAATTACAGGAAAAAAGGATAACCCAGAATTTACTTAGCTGTACTCTGTGTTCAATTCCTGTAGTTTTTTATGTTTTCCACAGGACTAGCATAGGCAAGAATTCTTAATTTCTCTTGTCTCCCTGGTTCTTACACACTAAATATCATCAAGGAATTCTTAATTGCTTCCTGATAATGTTTACACAATTTCCCTCTGTTAACATAATGAAAGATTCTTGATTGCCTTTCATTTCTTGACTTCATTTCATCCTATTTCAGTTTCAAATGGTGTTCTGTGTTTAACTCTCTTTCTCTACAATTTTCCTCTTGCCAAAGAAACCATACCCATAATTTTATTTCATTAGACTCCATCAACCCAATGGTCTGAACTTCTCTCAACTTACTGCCTTGTTCTACTTAATGTCATCTTCCAAACACCAAACAAAACTTGTGCTTCATAACTAGCCTAACATACAATCAAACAAATTTAAATCACAAAGAGAGAGCCCTCTCTGGTTGCAGATTGGCTGGGATCTGCAACTAAAATATTGTTTAGTGGTTACCTTGGCCGCATTCCCTTCTGGAGCCAGGGAACAACCTGAGTGATAACATTATTGGCGACTCCACTGGGGAATCTGAATCAAAAAGAGATCAGTCTCCCTGTGTCAAACATATTCAAGCAAAAATACCAAAAACAGATTTAGAAGTTGGCTCCAAAAAAGAAAGCTCGTTACACCATATCAAAACCATATCCTAATCCCCCAGCTATCTTTGAAAATCCTAACTTAATCCCCAAAACCCTTAGGAGACAAGAAAGTCTAGAACAGACCTTGATACACTTCAGCAAAACTTTACAAAATCTGAGCTTACCCCTGGAAGAGAAACGGTCCTTTCTATCAATACTATAGCCTCTCCAAGTTCTTCATCCACACCTCAAAGTATTCTTTCCACCACCCCCATCCACCACTCATGTCCCCCTTGTTCCAGCCCTTTTATTCTTTCCTGCAGCCCCGTTTATCCCTGTAAATATGGCCAACCGTTATGCTCCTTTTCAATTGCCTGCCAATCCAGGGGCTATGCCTCAAGACTGTCAAAGAAAGATCACCTACTTTGATGGTACTAGCTCCTATACAGCTCAATGACACACCAAGAAAATGCAAAATTATTTTGAGAGCTATGAAATTGATGATGATGATGTGAGAATGAAAATCTTTGTCCAAAGTCTAACTGGTGATGTGAGGACTTGGTTTAGAGAACTTGCTGCAAATTCTATAGCCAATCCTGAGGCCCTATATCAATCATTCTTAAACAGATGGGAAAATAAAAAAGACCCTTTACACATTTTAACTGAATATGACAATTTAAAAAGGGGCCCACAAGAGACCGTTCAAGACTATTGTGCAAGGTTAAATAATGTCTATAGTGCCATTCCTCAGAACCTCAGACCTCCTCCTGACCTAGCCTTGATCAAATTCCCTGATGGATTTGATTCGGACATGGCATATCAGCTGAGGGAAAGAGCCCCATTAAGCTTAGCAGACATGCAGAATATAGCTGTTAGTGTAGAGGAAAACTTGATTTCTAAACGAAACCGGGCTAGAACGGAAAGAAGAACAACCTTTAATGAAGAACCTTCAGCATTTGAGCAAAAGTTAGATGCAATCATTAAAGTTATGGACATATTATGAGATAGAGTGGAGACTATTGAAAGGAAATCTTCCTGGGAAGGACAACCAAGTAACACAATAAGAAGCCCAAATTTTAGAAAGAATCAAAACCCTAATGCTGGAAGGATTGGCCCTGATCAGAACATCAGACCCCCATTTCAAGAGAATTATGTTGAAGCCTCAACCTCTAGTGAGCCTGCAGAGGACACACAAATTAATCTAATGGGTTTAAACGATGATCAACAAATCTTCCTGACACAGGATGATCAAGAGGCTCATAATTTAAATCAATTTCAAACCAAGTCTGGAGAAACATTTGATTTTAAAGAAGGCTATGATGCAGCAGTATATGAAGTTCATAAGCAATACAAATTGAGAAGTAGAACAATAAATGTACCTGAGCACCAAATTGAAAGATACCAAACAGCCCAAGGGTGTTAAAGATACTTCTCCCCTCACAGAATTCACTGCTAAGATAGACCTCAACCAAAAATAGCCCATCATAGAGGACATTTCAGACCTGGAACCATCAAACAATCAGCCATCTTCTTCCTCTTTTCCAAAAAAAAGTGTAAATAGATCTGTTGTAGCAAATTCCAAAGCAGATGCAGTTCCTTACAGCAGTCCTGATAAAGAAAAGAACATGGAAAACACAACAGAAAAGGAAAAGTTTGTTGTCCACAATACAAGAGTTCAAGTGGAAAAACCTTTCAACCTAGAGACAGAAATAGGTAAGATAAAAATAGCCATGCCACTGTTAGAATTGGCTAAACATGAGGTCTACAAGGAACAGATTAACAGGTCACTTCAAATATCAGAAACTAGGGATGCAGCCAATGTCCTAGATGATCAACCAGCATTGTTTTTTGTTCCTGAAGTCAATGGTAAGACAATAGATGGAGGAGTTTCTCCGTTCTATGTAAGCTTAAACATTCATGACAAAGTGTTACATAATGCAATGTTTGATTCAGGTGCTTCCCATAATCTAATGCCCAAGTCAGTGATGGAAAAGCTAGATCTAGACATCACAAGGCCATATAAGGACTTATTCTCATTTGATTCTAGCCATGTCAGGTGTCTAGGCCTAATCAAATATATTTGTGTGTCTTTAGTACAATATCCAGCCAAAATAATCTTGATGGATGTGGTGGTGGCTGATATCCCACCTAAATATGGCATTCTCTTATATAGATCTTAGGGTGCAAAGCTCCAAGGATCTTTGCAACTAGATATGTCATATGCCACCGTTTCAGTCTTTGGCCACCCAAAGAGATTGTACCAGGAAACATTGATGAAATATGTGGTTAGCAGTCAAGAGAAACCCCAAAACTTCCCCATCTATTCTATACATTCTGAGATGGATTCTTTTATCTTATACAATGCTGACATGTGCTCCAAAACTGAGGCCAAACTCCTAGAAACAGCACAGACAATGAGCATAAATGAACAATCCAATACCCAGGACCAAAAAATTGTTGATGTGATTGATGTAACAAGTGAACAAGACATATCAAATCAGCAACAAAATTCAAACCTATTTCCCACTAAGCAAGTTCCCAAAACTCCTGAGACTAGCAGTGATCAAGAAATCTTATGGTACCTAGAGTTTGATGGATCAGTGAACAAATGCGGTGCAAGGGCAGGGATTTGGATACACAACATACAAAATTACCATGCTCAGGGTCATGCATATAGGTTAAATTTCAAATGTACAAATAATATGGCTGAATATGAAGCCCTTTTGTTGGGACTTAAACTGATAAGAAGTCTAGGGGTGACCAAGATTTCAATTCTAGGGGACTCAGATTTGATAATACAACAAATGAAAAGTTTTTTACAAATGATCCTAGGCTAAGAGCTTATAGGGGTGCAACCATGGAGATACTAAACACCTTCTTGGAATCACAGCTCACCAAAATTCCAATAAAACACAACCTACATGTACATAGTTTGGCAACATTTGCCAGCACTTGCAAGCTGCCATTTGAGCCCAATCATCACTTCACTGTTGAGATCAAATAGAGACGCGTTGTCCCAGATAATGTGAAAAATAGGCAAGTGTTTGAGAATGATACCCAAATCAATAATTTCCTCACTCTAAAAGAAGAATTCTCAAGCACAAACATAGACACAAGCATTATTCATGATCAACAACAAATTGACAAAATGGAGCAAAACATATCAGCTGAAGCACCAAATTTGATTTTGCATCCAACAACTTTTAATCACAAAAATCTGCAAGAGCTAAAACAAATGAATTTTGATGAAATAACTGAGGAAGAATCCGAAGTAATTGAATTGAAGGACAATGTCCTGCCCACAGGCTTGACTCCTTTGGAGGATATATTTGATTCGAATGATATTCCAAGAAAGCCAAAAATGCAACCATTAAATGCAAAAATTGAAGACTGCAACATTGGAACCACAGAAAATCCCAAAATGGAAAAACTCTCCAAAATATTGCCTCCTGACCAAAAAGTCAAATACATTAATTTGTTTACGGAGTTCCAAGATGTCTTTGCATGGAGCTATGAGGATCTAAAATCCTATGACACATCTGTTATCCAACATACAATACCCTTGAAAGAAAATCAAAAACCTTTTAAACAAAAGCTAAGAAGGATTAATCCAGTCCTCCTTCCCCTTATTGAAAAGGAAGTCGAAAGAATGTATCAAGCTGGAAAAATCGCACCTATTAGGTTTTCTGAATGGATTTCAAATCTAGTGCCCACTAGAAAGAAAACTGGAGAGATAAGGCTTTGTGTTGACTTGAGAAATTAAAATAAAATCTCTCTCAAAGACCACTACCCCTTACCCAAGATGGATCACATTTTACAAAGGGTAGTGGGTGCTTCAAGGATCTCATTATTATATGGATTCTCGGGATTTAATTAGATCTTAGTTCACCCAAATGACCAAGATAAAACTACCTTTACAACACCCTGGGGAACCTTTAAATATGTCAAGATGTCTTTTGGACTCAAAAATGCAGGGGCCACATTTCAGAGAGCAATGGACATAGCCTTTGCTAAAGAGATCCATGATTTTTTAGTCATATACCTTGATGATCTCACTGCTTTTTCAAAATTAGACCAAGAACACTTAGATCATTTGAGGTAGGTGTTCCTAATTTGCAGAAAATATGGCATATCTTTGAACCCAAGAAAATCATTGTTTGGCCTGGAGGAAGGCAAGCTCCTAGGTCACATAATTTCTAAAGATGGAATAAGAACTAATCCAGACAAAATACAAGCTATCCTTCAAGTCCCTCACCCAAGAAACATCAGGGAATTACGAGCCTTTCTAGGGAAGATCGATTTCCTAAGAAGATTGATTCCCAATTTGGCCAAGCTAATTAGACTATTGAATAATATGTTGAAGAAAGATTCTAAAGTCAAATGGACAATAGAAGCTAAACAAGCCTTTGAAGAAATAAAAAATAGCTTTAACAAGAACACCTGTTCTCACAAGCCCCAAGTTTGATAGAGATTTCATAATCTTTTCCTTTGCATCTGAGCATACTATTGTTGTTGTCCTATTACAAAAAGATGACCTAGGATGTGAAAAGCCCATTGCTTTTTTCATCAAAGCACTTAGAGATGTTCCACTCAAATACCAAATCATGGATAAGCAAGCCTATGCCCTTGTAAAGGCCATAAAGGATTTCAGAATTTATATCTTGTACTCTCATGTAATTGCCTATGTTCCAAATGCAGTGGTCAAAGATATTCTAACTCAAGAGGGAATTGAAGGTAAAAGGGGCAAATGGATAACCAACATTTTAGAGTATGACATTGAGATCAAGCCAACAAAACTCATAAAGGGACAAGGGTTAGCTAAATTAATGACTGAAACCAACTTTCAAGCCCTTGACATCAATGAACTGGATAACGAACATGAGATGGCAACTCCACAGATCAATCAAGCCTTTTTACAATCACCTTGGTACACTGATATATGTTTTGTATTGTTAAACCTGCAAGCTCCTCCAGGGTTATCTAGAACTAAAGAGAGATTCTTGAAAATGAAAGCTTCAATTTTTGTATTATAGACAATGTTTTATTTTGGAAAAATCATGAAGGTATTTTTCTTAATTGCCTAATTCAAGATGAAACTGACAAAGTACTCAAGGAATTTCATGCAAGGGACTGTGGAGGACACTTATACTGGAAATCTATACCTGACAAAATTCTAAGAGCTGGTTTTTATTGGCCCTCCCTATTTGCTGATGTGAGAAAATTTGTAGTATCTTGCCATAAATGCCAGATCTTCGAAGGAAAAAGGAAGTTGTTGCCCTTACCCCTCGAACCTATTTCAACTCAAAGGCCTTTTCAACAATGGGGTTTAGATTTCATTGGAGAAATTCATCCTTCCTCTTCTGGACAACACAAGTGGATTTTAACTGCCACAAATTACTTTAGAAAATGGATAGAAGCTATCCCTTGTAGGCAAGCCAATGACTCAATCATCATGCAATTCTTAGAAACCAATATCCTATCTAGATTTGGTTGTCCAGAGAAAATTATTACAAATAATGTTGCTGCCTTTAAGTCCAAAAGAATGATCAATTTTTGCCACAAATACCACATTACCCTAGGTCATTCCACAACTTACCCCCAAGGTAATGGTCTAGCAGAATCATCCAATAAAACCCTGATCAACATCATCAAAAAAGTCTTGGAGGAGAACAAAAAGAACTGGCATAAAAAGTTAGTAAACGCACTGTGGGCAGACAGATTGACCACCAAAAGATCTATTGGAACCAGCCCATATGAATTGGTTTATGGCATGGAGGTTGTGTTCCCCTCATCCTTGGGAATCCCTGTGATCAAATTGTTGCAAGAGTTACAAGTAGAACCCAATGACATCCAAAGGAGAATCAATCAAACTATTCACTTGCAAAAAACTAGAGAAGAAGTATATCAGAGAACTCAGGTTCTGCAAGGAAAACTCAAGAAGATTTTTCACAAAAGAACAAAAGCTGAGAATTTCTTAACAAGAGACAAAGTGCTAAAGTGGGATTCTAGAATGGAAGACAAAGGAAAACATGGCAAATTTGATTTCCTGTGGAAAGGCCCTTTTGTCATCCAGGCTGTACAAGGAAACAACGCCTATTTTTTGAAGAGTTTGGATGGCACAAAAGCTCAGGAAGGCCCAGTCAATGGGCGAATGCTCAAGCATTATTTTGACCCTCCTTGTTAAACAGAACAAGAGTGTAGTTTGTACATAAAAAGTGTTTATTTTAGCAGTTCATTTCAGCAATAGGATAGGGAATAAGATGCAACAAATTTTGAGAAAAAAACAAACAGCTATACCACTCTTGGTATATATTTTGTGTTTGCCATAAACAATCAAGAGAGAACTTGGGAAAAGTAGAGATGATGGCAAATAATTCTGATCAACCATCAAAGATAGAGCTTCAGTTAGATTCAGATCAACTTACGTGAAATGCACTTATGCCACAAAGGTTTAGTTGGTTAGCTTGCAGCAAAAGGAAGCTTTAAAACACAACAAGAAATGAGAATAAGGCCTTACGACCTACTGTTCTTGGCTTTTCTCTTGGAAAATCCATCCCTAAGTGGAGCCACTGTTAGGTTCCTATACCAATAGGTGTCATTTCTCATGATTGACTGTGGAAATACCAAATATGATCATCCTTTCCATGCTGCAAAGGTTCCATATTTTCAATAAATCAAAATTCAGATAAAGAGAAAGGTAGGAATCCCAAAGAAAGACCAGGAAAGTGGCTTGTTAAAAGCTACCATTGTACTTCATGTTGTATAGCAAGTTCAGAAAAGTGAAATCACTGACTTTCTCATAGTGGATGAATAGCCAGATAGTTTAACCCTGGCTAGTTCATGTTTAAATTTCTTGTTTTAGAATAGAGAATAAGATTTTCTCAAATAGTCCAAACTTGGCAGATCACTAGATGAGATAGAGAATTAAAGTGCCCAACTGCTCAATCTGAACCCTTGGTTGAAATAAGGATAGATTTATATAGGAGGGAATCCAAAAGAAAAGAGGAAAAGCAGGGTTTGCTAGTTCAAATGCATCCAATCAAACGAAGAAAAAATGTTAGGAGTTTTAGGTTGGGTAGGCAGATAATTATGAGGTTGCAGAAAGCAGAGTGATGTTCAGTTTAAAAAGTATCACAAGCATCATGGCAAAGTGGCTACAAGTTCAGTGGAGCATGATTGACTTCCCCTCTCATTTCCCCCACAAACTTCACTAACATCCCCTAAGGAGACTGAGATCTGCTCAATAGTCCTAATCCAATTCATTTTTGAGAATTACTAAGAAAAACATTGTGTTTACTTGGTCAATACAAGTCACATTTCTTGTGTAAATATAATCATCTCGTTTCCCTTTTCATTTCCTAAAAAATCTAGTTTTACCCTACAAACTTAGCATTTTCCCTATCATTTGTCATATTAACATCCTAACTTTAGTATATAACTCCTATATAAAGTTTCCCTACCCCTACTATGTATAAAAAGAAAAAAACCTAAAACATTATATATATCCCGCCCTCGCCGAATATGGCTATGTTTCAAAGATTCCTTGGGAGCCATTGGTCCACCTAGGACCAATGATAACCCACCACGTGTCTCTCTGGGATTTGTTAGACCTCTGGTCAAACAAATAACCATACCCGCTGTGCAATTGACCGAGTTAATTAACATTTGTTTAATTAAATTACCATATCCACTCTGCATTCCTCCATAACCTAAAGTTTGAAACCCACCAAACTTTATAAAATATTTAAATTATTGTGCACGCTGCTTTATTAAACCTCTGGCAACTCACCTTCCCGTCCACCGTCGGATCGCCTTCTCTAGATCCAACGGTCCTCATCGATATCGGAAGCACCCCGACATCAGGTCGTTAGCACTCGATGGTCATCGGTTTTCCTGTCGTACCCAGGGACACTTGGCGTATTCCCATTGCATCAGGCCAACTCTGTCAGAAACCGCCCCCGTACATAAAGGCAGTCCAATGGAAACTAGATACCACCTTTGTCCTACCACCCATGTCACTATCCCATCAACAACCACGTCATCACCCGCGCTGCCCTTCAGCCGTCGTGTCCGCCATGTCATCCCCCTCGTCAGCAACCATGTCAGCAACCACATCACCTTCCGTACTCCACTACCAGACAAAAGCTACATCATGCTGACATCATCCTCGAAAAGCACCAAAAGACCAAAAAGTCCAAATTTTGATAAAAACTCGGGAAATCTATGATTTTTGTTCATTTGTGTTTGATTGACTTGCGCACCCTCTACATGCAAATTATGTCCATTTCATCACTAGAGTTACAGTCTGCCACCCAGGTGAATCCACTCAGGAAACCCGACCTCCTCTGCTCAGTCTGCAATCAAAACTCGCACCAGGCACCCATAGAACAGGTATTTACTCCATAGTCATCCACAAACCCTGTTTTTTAAGAAAATTCTCTAGTAAAATTACCTGAAAAGCTAAATTTAAGTCAAAAGAGTTGTTGCCTGTAATCTCTGCACTTTAAAATTACTGTCTGACCATTGTTACCAAAGAAAACCTGTGAATTCTATCTGCCTCTGCAAATTGTCCATCAAACTGCAAGTCAAGCCCATCTCTGCCTGTAAAATCACCAAAAAGCACCTGCAAGGGAGAGTTCTTCCCCTATTTCTTCCAAAATTCCAAGATAATTCTGTAATTTCCTGTGGGAAACCAAATCCACCGCTCTACTTCCTGTTACTCCAAAGAGCTCTAAACCCAAGATTAAGGTCACTTAACAAATTAAAGGGGAGGCCATTTTCACTGTCTTATCCAACATCCCCAATACAGTCTGCATAATTCACCTTTTCCACCATGAATGCTACCCAGTGAGGTGACTACAAGATAAAATTCAGTTTGCAAGATCTTGACAAAAGTCTTAGAGCCAGAGTTCTCTTTTCTGCTGTTTCATAAACCTATATTCCAGTCAAAACACAATCAATTGAAGCATGGAGGCTCCAGTGGCTCTCAACATTGCACCCTTGAATGCACCACATAAGGACTTGGAATGGTTACATCTGGCAGATAGGGACTTCTAGATTAAGGACATGATGGGTCTCAAGTCTCACCTACAAACCTTTTGTCAATTCAAAAATTGCCGCAGAAACAACACTGATGTCCTGAGAATCTAGGAATCCAACATGCCTATCTACTACCTCCCTTCAGTCAATGTGCTTCCCGACTTCATTCATTTATGCTGTGCAAACTATGATCCCACACAAAGAGAAATCCTCACTCCAGATGGATCTGTACTGCTTTATATTACTCCTCAGTCCATAAATCAGATGTTGAACTTTAAGCCAACCCAGCCTCTGGTTCCTCTCACCATGAAACTCCTACTTGATCAAGGTGCAAAGCTGCCTAGCTCAGAAATAACAAGACTAGGTCAGTTGTTTATGCAACCACAGTGACAGCCTGATCATCCTCCACCCTATCATCAAGTCTCATTCAATGAAACAGGGAAACTCCTAATAGACATGATATCCTACATTCTAGGATGCAAAACCAGTGAGTTTGTTGATGAAACTGTGTTTGTGCTAATGTCCATGTTCACTCCAGGACAACCCCCTGCTGTCATGTATGACTATGCCACCTTCATAGCAAACAAAATCCATGAGCAATTCATGATGTTGGAGAGAGAAAGAGTGTTCAAATATACCTCCTACATATACCATCTGCTATTGTACTATCACCCTGATAGTTTCAAAGTTCCTCTCAAGAAACTAGACTCCAAAGGAGAAAGGAGATCTGTCATTTTCTGGACCTTAGTTTTCCATGAAGTTCACTACTCACCTTACACATATTGTGAATTCACTGACATGTTCATTTACCCAGCCACTTGCCTATTGATGATGACTCCTCTTGGCAGGCTCACTGCTGAAATGCAGATAATTTTACATCTTTCAAGAGGCTATAGTATTGGTGATTGGTACTTCTACCAAAACCATATAGTGATCAAGATTTATGGGTGTGAATTACCCCCTTACAAGTTGCCAAAATATGTCCCCATGAGACTCTTTGCCTTGGAATATTTCAGGCAATTTAGTAGTGCAGATTTGACTCATTTCCATGGCAAAAACAAAAAGGCACAGCTCAATATTAGGCATCAATTGGGTCCTTTTGTTTTCAATAAGAGGGAAGAAGCCTGGGGTGATGCAGACAAGATGCTAAGGGATGAACTCATGCTTAAACAAACCTTTTATTTGGCACCATATGACCCTGAACATTTCATCAGCTATAGGAGAGTCAAAAACAGGCTTTCAGGATATGTGCACTAGCCAATCCCTCACATTGAACAATATGCTAATCGACAGGAATGGGTAGAGGGCACACTAATTGAAGATCCTACTGAAGAAGAAAGAGTAGAAAAAGAAATGAAAGATTATGAGAAGAGAATTTACACGGATTATTTTGCATAGGTCACTTTCACACAGCCTCAACATATTGGAGCAATCACATCAACTGCTACACCTTCACAACGGTCATCTCAAGAAGCCACTCCACCTGCAGGGAAAGTTAAAGAAATACAACATTCAGAGCAGTAGAATATAATGGTAGAAAAGCCATCTACAAACTAGGAAAAGGGTCATGAACAAGGCCCTTCAACGCAAGTAAAGGCAGCTGAGATCCTTGTATTACAAACCCCTCATAATGAGGAAAGAGCCAAGAAGAGGGATAGATTAGAAGAGACACGTGCAAGAGCATCTACAGATCAGCAAGGTGAGAAGAGACAAAGGCTAAGCCCCTATTCTGAAGAAGAATTCACAGAAGAAATAGCAGGTAACATTAGGGGTGAGGGAACTTCTGAACAGCAGATCCCTCCATTTTTGGAAACATCGACTAGCTCCTTTCAGCAGGAGTAAGAGAGACAGCCTGGTGTGGAGGTTACATCCACCAAGCAACAAAACAAACAAGGCTCTGATATCAAGAGATCATTCACAAAAATTAAAGCTAGAAATGAACCAATGAGGTTTCAGCTTTATAACCAATTGTTAAGAATGGCTCCCACCAATCAGCAAAGGCTAATGGCAGCCTATGATATGCAGGTAGGGAAGATGACCCTTAGTCACTTCAGGCCTACTATACAATAGCCACAGTCACTTGCAGATTATATTAGGACCAATATGGAAGTTTTTTCTAAAGACATCCACCCAATAGACCAGATTGAGTTACACAAACAGGTTGGAGAAATGGTATACTCCACCTTGGCAGACAAAGCACTAATGGCTCATAGACTGCAAAATTCATTGTATAACACTTCTACCCAATTAGAGCTGGAAAAAGCCTCCTCTTTAGCCAAGGATAATAGAATAAAATCCTTGGAAGAAATTATCATAGAGTTGGGACATGATCCCAAGGATCCTAAAGGCGCACAGGCCTTAATAAAAAAGAAGGAGGAAGACATAGCAGCCTTGAGAAGACAACTGAAGCTGCCAGCTACAATACACCCTCAGACCACAGAGGTGGCACAATAAAAGGAAGAAGAGGATGTGGTCAGCTTGCTAATGAGGATAAACCAAAGATTGTTGGAAACATAGAAAGCCTTGGAAGAAGCTCTACAAGGTAAACAACAGGATTTGGCCTCTCAGCTAGCTCAAACAGCTCCAATTCTCACAGCTCCTCCTCTAGCAGTCACCATAACAGCCCCTCCCTCTGATCCGGCATCAACAGCAGGTACCTCAGCTTCAGCAGCAACTACAGCAACCGCACTACAAGAGGCCAGCCTGAGCATGGGAGAGATGATGAAAGAGATAAAGTCTTTGGAGATCCAGATGGTAGAACTAAAGGAAACCAAGGAAAAACTAGCCAAAATTGAGGTTAGTTATGACAAGTCAAAAATGACTGTAGCTGAGAAAACTAGGGAAGTGAAGTCCCTAGAGAATAAGATAAAGGCCTTGGAGAAGGACCTCACTCTCCATAGAACTATGACAAAAATCAAGACCATTTTGTGGGATAAGATTGGCCAAGCTATTGTTGATCGATGGACAACAATACAAACTATTTTTGATCAGATAGAGTTGATAGGAGTGGCTCAATATGAAACTCAAAAGGCGAGGGTATTATTGGAAAATAAGCTTGAGCAAGCCAATCAAATGATTCATTTTTTGAACACTCACACTAGTGAACAATTAGCATCTCTGGACATTCATAACGGGACAGAGACTATTTTAAGAGTCAAGAAGGTGCTAACTATGAGAAATTTTGTTCAGACAGTAGAAATAAAATGCCAAGAAATGCAGACAGAGATAGAAGCCTTCAGACATAAATTTGCAATGTTACAATGCAAAGGTTTACCTAACCTGGTCAGTAGCAATGGGAAGCTGTTAAAACAGGAACAGTATGCACATAGGCTAAATACCTTTGTGAAAAATCAAATTACAGCATCATCAAGCAGCTCAAAAGAGACTGTGCCTCCCTCTGGACAAAGTTTGTATGATAAACTGGAAAGTTTTTTTTTATTGAGCATGAGGTGGCACATCTTTTTTATTTCCAGCCAAATTATTATAGGTACACTGAAGTTGATGAGACACTAATTAAATCTAGAAAGCATCAATTACCAACAGATCAGTGGTGGCAAAGCATACTGGAGGTTTTACCAAGGTAGTTGGGTTCTCCTTTTTGTAAATTGTTTGCATTACCGGTAAAAGGTAATATCAGTGTCTCCTATCAGAAAATCAAATCAACCGAGGAGAATATTCATGCCAAAAGGTGAAACAAACTCAGGCACAGGTGGCAAATGATAGCACATCAGGAACACACATCAGGGAAGTGACCATCAACCGACTATCAGAGCCAAAAAGTCAGCAATAAGCAGGACACCTAAAGCAGCCAGTACAACATAGTTATTTCCTCATTTATTGCTGCGCAGTTTTTTCCACATCAGTTATTGCCCCTGCCAGAGTAGATGGATCAATTTATGTCTTGATATTTCCCCACGGGATATTTTGTAAACTTATTATAAATACTCTCAAGAGATATGTATTAGTGTTGGCTGATGAATATCATTTTGGACCTGCTCTGTAAATTTTGAGAACTCTTCTGAAATAAAATTGTTGGATGTTGTGTTGGTGAATTTGCTGGTTGTGGAATCGATGGCTGAAGGATGTATTGCAGAATTCTTGTGTTGATGCATGGATCAATAAGTTTCCTTTAATCTTGAGTTACTGTATTTGTGTTTTATTTATCATATGAAAACCATGTTCTAATTGCAGGAAAAAAGGACAACCCAAAATTTACTTAGCTGTACTCTGTGTTCAAGTCCTGTATTTTTTTTATGTTTTCCACAGGACTAGCATAGGCAAGAATTCTTAATTACTCTTGTCTCCCTGGTTCTTACACACTAAATATCATCAAGGAATTCTTAATTGCTCCCTGATAATGTTTACACAATTTCCCTCTGTTAACATAATGAAAGATTCTTGATTGCCTTTCATTTCTTGACTTCATTTCATCCTATTTCAGTTTCAAATGTTGTTCTGTGTTTAACTCTCTTGCTCTACAATTTTCCTCTTGCCAAAGAAACCATACCCATAAGTTTATTTCATTAGACTCCATCAACCCAATGTTCTGAACTTCTCTCAACTTACTGCCTTGTTCTATTGAATGTCATCTTCCAAACACCAAACAAAACTTGTGCTTCATAACTAGCCTAACATACAATCAAACAAATCTAAATCACAAAGAGAGATCCCTCTCTGGTTTCCGATTGGCTAGGATCTACAGCTAAAATATTGGTTAGTGGTTACCTTGGCCGTATTCCCTTCTGGAGCTAGGGAACAACCTGAGTGATAATAGGTGGAAAGAAGATTAAACATTTGGAGCCACTGTCTACTCTCTAGAGATGGTAGACTGGTGCTCATTAAATCGGTTTTGGAAGCTACACCAATATTTTGGATGTTCCTGGCCTAGATCCCCCAAGGCATACTACAAAGGATTCAACGAGTCTACAGTCATCTCCTATGGAAGGTTTGCAAGGAAGGAAAACCCTATGCATGGGTCAAATGGAGTAGAATTGCTACTCCCAAAAAATGGGGAGGCTGGGGCCTAAAACCCCTCTCTACTTTTTCTCAACCACTTGCAGCAAAATTATGTTGGCTGCTCTTGAATCATAAGAGCCTTTGATCGGATGTGGTTACCTAAAAATATATATGGCCATGCATAGTTTTGGATTGGTTAAGGATACCTGCTTGGAATACGAAGGGCATATCAGTGATTTGGAGGGCTGTTATAAATATCCTTCCCACCATAAGAATGGGTCTTACTTGGAGGATCGTTAATGGTGTGTTTGTTCACATTGGGATCAATCCATGGATTGGTTGTGGAAACTCCTACCATCTCCCTCCTGACCTGATTGCCTTCCTAAATCATAACAAAGTGGAAAACATAGCTCAGCTTGGGGACCCACACAATACAACTATATATCAACAAGTGTGGCTATTTGGGGAGGCTTTGGATATACCATCTCAATGGCACATGGAGTGGAGGAATTACTTTGTGGCATTAATCGGATCCCATGTCAAATTGAGGGATGAGGATGATCAACTGATATGGGGATTTGCACAGAAAGGGAACTATACCCCAAAGAAAGGATATCCTATCACCCGTGTCAGCCATAAGCATGAATACCTGGAAAGTTGGTGGAGTAGTATCTGGAAGCTAAAAGGCCCACTGCACACTCATTTACTGATGCGGAACGTCATTATGGTTAAAACACCGACCAGAACAAATCTTAGAAAATGATCGTTTCAGGGACCTACATGGTGTGTACTATATCGAGTGGAGGAGGAATCAAATCAACATCTCTTCCTCTCATGCCCTACTACACAACAAGTCTGGGCGCATGTATTACATAATCTAAATTTATCACTTATATGGACTAGTGATGGTATACTTAATGTCTGGAACAGGTGGTGGGCTGAAGCAACAAACCCGAGATCCCGAAATCTTCCTCTAATGCTATGCTGGTACATTTGGATGTGCTGGAATAGATATATATTTCTGGGGAAGAATATTGTCTGGCCAATGATTATTCCCAAGATCTGTAATAGTTATTTGGAAATCTCGATAGATGAATAGGTTATTTGGACTTGGAATATTATTCCAGAAGTCGTTGACAAAGACCACCCTTGGACCTACTTCGACGGGTCAACACAAGAACAGGGATGTGGTGGTGGCATTATTCTCCATATACATGAAAAAAATTATTTTCATATCTGTTTGGGGTTGTGAGATGGCACAAATAAATTTGCAGATCTCCTTACACTTCGTCATCTCTTATATTTTGTTGCTAACAAAAATTGCAGACAATTAC
Organism: Pinus taeda; assembly: GCA_000404065.3. Taxonomy (NCBI): domain Eukaryota; kingdom Viridiplantae; phylum Streptophyta; class Pinopsida; order Pinales; family Pinaceae; genus Pinus; species Pinus taeda. The sequence goes on from APFE031533463.1 coordinate 72,531, forward strand.
AAGTTTATGGGGATTCCAAGATTTTTATTAATTGGTTCAACTGCATTTCCACATGCCATGCATATACACTCAAAACCATATTGGATGATGTTTTATTTTTAAAAACACGTTTTGATCATGTTTCATATGCTCATATATACAGGGAGCGAAATGAATCTGTAGACCGGATTTCAAAAGTGGCAACGAATCATCCTATAGGGGAATGGTTGATCAGGGAGCATACACCTGAGAAAATCTATCAGTGTTACCACAGAACATACATGGACCAGGATCTACAAAGGGCTAACAGACCCTAACTTATCTATACTTTTGTGTTAATATTTTTCCCTACAGAACAATAATCACCATGGGTGAAATTTTGAATATGGAAATAATATTGTATATGATCAAATACAATCAGTGTACCCTTCTCAAGGTTTTTTGTATAGGTTCCTTACAGTTACAAAAAAGTTCACAATTGACCACGATCATTTTTATGCATATGCCAGTTGGCTTGTTGAGGCCTGGCCCGGGTTCAAAGGTGATTTAGCGAAACAAATCCCGGTACTACTGTCCCTTGTAGCAATAGTCTATAGAGTGTAGACTAAGGTCTCACCCAAAGTAGTATGGGAGGGTTCTAGAACCACGTTTCTGCACCCTGGAGATGTCTAATGAGTTCAAGTGGTCTATGGTTTGACCCTATTAGCACGTCGCAATGTGAACTTACCCATACCTCGCAACCTAAGATGATGCCTTCATGCAACCCTACTCAAGGGCCGAACATTGTTATTACCCAAGCCTTTACTAGTATTCCATTGTTAGTTGATTAACTTAGCTTACTTGCATGCTTTAAGTTATATGTAGCAATATAAATCATTCATACAGGTGCGCCTAGTAAATAAAAAGTATATTTGCAATTTATATCAAACATGTAATAACCCAAGAATAGATACAAAGAATTGAGATAAAACTTCTCTTTATTATTTATTTCTCAGTTACAGACTCGACTCCACCCTACGCATTCAACTGCAGGGGTTTGTGCACTCAACTGTGGACTACTAGGCCTATGCGCACTCAGCTATAGAGCCTTCTCCTACTCTATGACGCAAAAAACAGTTAGACTCATGCTCTGCGCTTCTACTTCACTATCTATTACTTCATTCATTATCTTTTACACTTAGTTCCTCACTCTATTTATACAATCCCATGGTCTACGGACCATGGGTAGGACAAAATTACATCACAAAACTAGGGCAGACAACCCTGTGACTCTATCATACATTTTTCACTCCGCGCCCACAATTCACAAAGTCTTTACAACAATATTGGGTCAAAACTCGGGCTTTGAGCCCCAAAACATGCCTTGGGGGGATTCCATGCCCAACAGACCCCCAACGCAAACATTGTGACTTGCCCTCAAGCCACCCTATCGGCGTGGCGATCTTGGTGTGGATTCCCTCCAACTGTTCTCGAACCATGCTAAGGTTAGCAGCACACTGAGTTGTTGCTTATTGAATCTGCTGCATCTGTTATTTTGAGACCTCTGATTCTGGGGTGCTTCTCTGCATTAATGTGTACATCCCCTGTATGTGTGTGAGCTTTCCTTCAATGTTCGCCATGATAGTGATGGCCTCGTCAATCCACATCTGGATGCATGCTTTGAGAACTACCTCCTTGTGTCGCGCCGCATCCACCTACTCTTGCAGTGCTTTGGCTTGCTGCATCCTCACAAGCCTCTGGGTGAGGACTATTTTCTATGTAGTTCCTCGGACACTGTCATATTACTGTTGGAGTTCTCACACTTCTGTCTCCAAGTGTTAGATGTTGGGGTCCTCCTGCAGAGTTGTGAGGACCTAAAGTGCTTGTTCCAACATGCTAGTATTGTCCCGTATTGCACCTCCAATTTCCTCCAGCCTTGCTGTGATAGTGCTAGCGCGTTGTTCTCTGACTTTTAGGGGAGTGGATGGTTGCGCCTTTAGCTGCAGCACAGTGATCTGAAGATTTAGCCCCAGCTGAACCTTGGTCATTTCTTCCCTAGCCTCGTGGACTCCTATAGCTACCCTGTGGATCTACACCTCTACTGGTAGGTCTGCTGGGATGTCCAACTCCAGGACGCGTCGGTAAGTGTCGTTTACCACCTTCACCAACTGTTGATTTTGTGACACCAATTCGTCACGCTGCAAGCTGAGTTATTCCATGTTTATCTTTTTCTCGCTGAGGACTTGGATCACAAGGCTCTCCCTAGCGCGCAGATCTATCATTATCCTATCCTATTGTAGATACAGTGTCTCACGTGGAAGGGCAACTAGATTAAGGCCAAGGCCTTTCATCATGCTCACCAAAAATCTATTGGCCTCATTCACTGCTACTAGGGCCCCTTTTGGCAACACTATTATGTTTTCCATCCGTGCGTGCAATAGATACTCTGCTGCCAAGGATCCTGTTCTGAGGTGGGTTGAAAGGGTACCCGCCTGAGGGGGATGTACCTGTAACTCCTATAATTACGCCCTGAGGGCCCCCAACATAGTCTGCTGCTCCTGCATAAAATCCCAAAGAGCATCATTTGTGACATCGTGCATTGTCTCACCGATGTCATGGAGATCACCCTCGATTAGGGTGATTAGGTCAATGGCCAACTTCGAGGCCTTGAACTTATTCCTTGGTCCTGCTGTCTCTAGCGTGTGTGGGCACTTCAACTATGTGGATGCGGTCCCTGGTTCTGCGCTCCCTTCTATTGTTTCTACTTCCTCTGCCTCCTGCGAGGGCATTGCTTGGCCCTCGCCCACCTTCGCGGTTTTTTCCTGTGTTGCAGCTACTTCAATGGCATTTTTCTGCTCAGCAGCTCTCTACGCTACTTCCCGTGCTGCCCATGCCTCAGTTGTTGTTGTTTCCTTCCGGATTTTCTTAGCCAATTGTGTCACGCACAGCTTGCAATCGTCCTTCTTCTTCAGTGCTGACGCCCTCTCGAGTTCTACAAGATTTGGGGTGCGCCATTCCAGAGGCCATGCCTCCATGATAGTGAAAATGCCATCGTCAGTGGCTACAAAAGGTAGCTTCATCCACTACTTTGTGGGATCCTTGCACGCCTTGATAAAGATGTTATGCATATCAGCCTTAAAGTCTGCAAAACTCTACAGACTATTATGCATCGTGGGTGACAAGCACGGCTTCTGGTTGATCCACATTTGGATGTTCATCTCCATAAGCACCAAGAAGTACTTACTGTCACGTATCCTTTTCGCATCCTTCATGGCCTAGAGTGAAGTGTACTTCACGGCCTCCAGTAATTCTCTGCCAATGTTGGGGAATTAACTATCCTCTAGCAGTTCCCACGCTACGATCACTATGGATAGTAACAACCATGCATAGTGGAAGTTTTTACCTTGCTCCTGGGCTTTGCAACAATTCTTCAAGAATTCCATACAAAGGAATTCAACCTAATTAAATTGGACCCCCACCATGCACTACTCGGCCAGTGTGATCACCGGTGCAGGTACCTCATCTGCACGACACTTTCACATGACTTTGTCGACAAGGATTTGGGTAGCTACATGTACCACTTTGTCCTTGATGTTGGAGATAGCGTAGCCCCTCTTCTTCTTCTCCAGCTTGTACTTTGTCTTCATGGCCTCCGCGAGGGCCAAATCACTACCCTTCCCTTCCGATATGGTCACGAGGTTTTTTCCTTTATATGGTAGCCGGGAAATGCGATGGATTAGGTCTGTTGTGATGGGGATAGGCTCCTCCAACCATAGATACCCATTGTACACCAGGCAGAGCAGCTGCCTAATGATGAAAATGGCTATTGGGGTGTGGTGGAAATGCAACACCCATAGCAGGTTCAATAGCCCGACCTTTTCCACTCCGCACAACCACTTCCATGGCTCTAACGTGGTCACCATTCCCACACTATTTTGCTTCATGAGATTTCTAGTCTCCAGGTGAGGGAACTTCTCACAGTCAGCGAGGTCCCAATCTTCAAACTTCATGGTTGGCTCATGGCCTAGGTGCATGCCTTCAAACACAATGTCGTTTGAGAGGAGTGGGATCTAGAGTGAACTCTTGGTTTTGTCCAGGTCCTTGGACACTTTTGCCTTCCCTTTTTGGGGGGCGGGGACATATGCGAGTGGTTTTTTTGCAATGCGCATAGATTGAATATCCTCCTCCATGCCCTCATCTTCTTCCTCCTCATCTGTTTCTATCATGACAAATTTCCCCTTTTCTTCCATTGATAGTTTTATGCGCAACGGGTTCCTCGGGGACACACGTACTGGAGCCATTGCCTATTTATCCTTATTGGGTCTTGGTGTACACAGTAATTTGGGGATATCTACCACAACCCTGGCATCGTATGGAAACTCCTCCACAATTGAGGTTTGTGCAGCCTCACCGGTGGTTCCCTCTTCAATTCCCAGACCATCCTTAGTTGTTGTCATCGTATCTAGGCTATAATCTGTCACTTGCAAATTCAGGGGCTCAATCAAAGCTCGGCTCACAATGCTCGAGGCTCTTCTCAATCGCTCAATTTTCAAATGACCAAGTGTTGTTTACTGGGTAGCTCCTTGCATTTTATAGCATCTTTTGAATTCAAAATCGACCGTTCCCCCCAATTCTGGGTCATTAATGCTTTCTTGGTGGTAGCTTTTCCCAAATCTTACCCATAAATTGCATCTTAAATGTCCGTCGCCCACTCCATTTGGCCTCAAGTCAATCATCCCATGGTGAACAGTGACTTCAACCATCACTTTCTAGCCAATCCACGTGGCAGCGTAGTCCCCCATGCGCAATCGCGAACCTTGTGACTCTTTGCTTCTGCGCAGATCTCCAACATCGTACAGTTCTCGAGCAGGATAGTTTATAGTCTCACGCTTCCTTCCAACTGCCTGGAGCACTAGGACTATCCTTTCCTTGGCTAGTCAGGTGGTCGCGGAGCGCCATCTTGTCCTCTATCATGGTTCTTGGAGAATCCCCACCTTCTATGGATGTGCACTTCCTCATTTGCAACGCACTACCCCGGTCACTACGCTTGATGATATGCGGTCCAAGCCAAGGCATCAGACTAAGCAATTCACGGCAATAGTTCTCAAACTTTCAAGTATGATCATTTGCACCTTGCCTTATCACCCTAGTTTTCTCAGCGAGAAACTCTTCCTTTATCTCGTCTTCCACCTTCTTGACCTCCGCATCCATCAAAGCGCTTTTCTCTCTTAACCGTACCCTTTCTTTTTCAAGTTCGTGGAGTCTAAGGTTTCCCTGTTGGATTTCTTCCTCAAGTCTCATGTGTTTTGTTTCTTGCGGGTGTGTGATTCCTTCTTTCCGGGCTTCATGAATCGTTGTCTCTCTGAGTACTGTCATGCGCAGACTAGGCTTTGCATGCTCCATAGGAATTACAGCATCTGCTTCATACTCCATAACCAAAAGTGTCCGTGTGGCCAGGGTTTTGCACATGGTCCTATAAGCCCATAGAACCACTGGTAAGTGAAGATCCTAGTCAGTCCATCTCACATGGTGAACCATGTCCAATACTTTTCATACTTTTTCAAAGGCTTCCACGCGGATAATCTATGGTGTGCTTGGTCTTATCCTACTTCATTGTTCACGCCATCTTCTTGCATGCTCCTGCTTTTTGGTCCCATTTCCTATTGTGAGGACAGTGTGCATTTGTGCAGCTTGTGTACCATACGCTTATATCTATCTGGATAGGTTGGTGCACAGGCTGTTTCATTCAACATACCTGGATTTTATCCTCATCTGAGGCTTTTCAAATCATATGAGCATCATCCTTTTGCATTCACGCCACCCTCAATACTTCTTTGATGTGTACCCCACCATCTTGCGGGCGTAGCGCATAGTGCCCATTTCAGAGTGTCAAAACATTGTTGTTCCAGTTCTCTTTCAAATTTGTACAGGAAATCATCCACCATTGTCAACCCGTCATACATAGGTAGATCTCTTACCTTTGTTGTCACGCAGCACAGTGATCTTACCATCATGTTGCAATTGAGTGTGGTTACCTCGTGTAACTGGTTCTGCCATCATTCTATTTCCTCGTCTGAATCTGATGTACAGGAGATTTTGCGCTCCCATGAGATCCTACCATCTACTGTTGGATTCACCGAGTCTTTCTCCCACGTGGTTATCTTGTAGATACAGTCTAGATAGTTTTTGCTCTCGTTATCGCACACTGGCTCTGTGTAGCGCGATCCTTCCGTAGGATCTAAAGATACCACTTCGCGTAGTTACTTTTTCTCAAAAATCATCTTTCAATTCTTTAGATTTATCACTCCATTCATGTCAATGGCCCAATCTATTCCTAGTAGCACAGGATAGGGATTGTTGTCATCAACAATCTCTATCACTTCAAAATCTGCAAGCACGCTCACACCTTTGATATCTACCATTATTCCCTATAGTCTTCCCATCAGTAGGATCTTTTGCTTGTTCACCATTCACAATTGAATAGGATACCATTGGAATGTGGGCCTGCCCATCCGCTCCTATGTCTGCTTTGCCAGGAAGTTCACGTCTGACCCTAGATCCAAAATCACTTGTGTTGGCATTATGACACAGGTTTGGCATTATGACACAGGTGTTGTCCTTGATGGAAACTCACTCAGATGAAAAATCATAGTTCAAGTTCTCAAAAAAAAAAAAAAGAGATATACGCAGTTTCCACTTAACCAAGTCGTGTATACACATGGCATCGCCGATCAAAAGTTGCGTATGCATATGCATGCACTTTCATGCATGGAAAAGCATGTACATGTGTGACACTTATTTTTAGTCCATGGTATTTGGTCCTTGGTATTTGGACCTATGGTTTTTTACCATGGTATCTCGTCCGAAGTGTTGAAGCCAAGTATTTGGATCCTGGTATTGGTTCTAAGTGGTTTTTGGACCATGGTATTGAGTATGACCTAAGACTATAAAAGAGGAAGGAGATCATTAGGAAAATGCATTCACTTAAGGATTGAATATCTTATGAAGAGGAAGATCTAGAATATTGGTCATTGGGTTATGGTGCATAGTTGGATCTGAGCCAAGGAGGAACCTGAGCACTAGAAGAAGGATAAGTTCTATCGATAAGCTTGAATAGTAGTATCTTTGTGTGATTTTGATCTATTATATTTGGTGCATGACTTGATCTATAAATCTTATAATCTGGGTATAACTGATGCCTGAATAATTGAAAAGGGTAAATTATCTTTTATAGATCTGTATGCAGGTTCGACACAACAAAGGCATGTATACACGCTGGTTCAGTAATTCAAAACATCATATACGCTGGTTTACCTTAATACAAAAGCGTATGCATGTAGGTTCTTCATCTTGAAGTAGTGTACGTCTCATAAAATATGTTTTAGGTACTTCTGTTTATTGTTGTAGTGTTTTGGGTTCAGGATTGGTTTCTGGTTACTATTACTGTATTCTCATTAGAGCATTCAGAGAAGTGATTGTTTAATTCAGTTTTGTTTGGTGCAAAGGAGATTGGTTGATGTAGATACATTTGATGTTTGATTGATGGATCCAGTTTGAAAATTTATGAAACGTGGTCCTTGGAAGAACAGAGAAGGTTGAAGGCTTCTGTAGGTCAACACCTACATAATAGTACATCAGCTAGTACAAGAACTAAGGGGGTTGTAGCTCCCTTCCAGGAGAAGCTGGAGAACGAGAGAAGGTTGTAGCCTTCTGCAGGTAGAAGCCTGCATACCGGTATAAGACTGCTCCTATACATAAATATTGTAAAAAGAAGTTTGTTATTAAAAGAAGATAGAGATGAATTGTAGCAGGTGGTTTTCACCCACATTGGGTTTCCACCTTACATCATGGTGTTCATGTGTGCTTCTTGTGTGTGATGATCTATTCTATTTTACTGCACATGTTTATTGTTCACATGGTTAATGAAGTTCTGATGCACTAATTAATGATCAACATTTAATGGATTAACTGAATCATAAGTTTACTGGATATACGTTAGTTTCTTTAGACATAGTTGTTGTATATGCGGGTTCCCATAACTGAAGTAGCGTATATATATCTGAGTATTAAAATGAAAAAGTATTTGATTTGATAATACTGATTCACCCCCCACCCCCTCTCAGTATTATTTCCAACAATTGGTATCGGAGCAGGTCCTTTAGAAGAAGCTTGATTTCTTGAAGGAAGATCTATCATCATGAGCAACTACGAAAAGGAGGCCTCCATTAGGCCACCAATATTTGATGGGAGAAACTTCATCTATTGGAAGGTAAGAACTACAACCTATCTTCAATCTCTTGGTGCAGAAGTTTGGGATATCGTGGAAGGAGGATACACATCCCATCAGCAACTCCTACAAATACAGCTGGTAAAAAGCAATATGAAACAAATGCAAAGGCTTTCAATACTCTATTGGGGAATCTATCTCAATCAGAATTTGTCAATATTATGCAGCTCAAAACGACCAAAGAAATATGGGACAAGATCATTCTAAGCTATGAAGGAGACGATCAGGTAAAACGTGCAAAACTACAATCTCTCATAATTCAATATGAAAGTCTCAAAATGCACAATCATGAAAGTGTGGCTAATTATTTATTACGTATAGATGAGATTGTTAATCGAATGAAAAAATTGGGAGAAGAAATAAAATAAGTTACTTTAGTTGAAAAATTTCTAAGATCTTTGTCTTCTAAGTTTGAATCAAAAGTTTATGCCATAGAAGAAAAGTAGAATCTTCAGAGTATTACTTTGTCACAACTGCATGAAATCCTAACTGAATTCGAAATGAGAAAAGGGGGACCACTAGACATGAGAGAATCCGCATTCAAAGCTTCAAGAAAAGGAGAATACAATGAGTCAAGGCATACATCAGAAGAAGAGGAAGAATCAAACTTTGTCGAGAACCTTCAACGGGGTTCTGGAAGATTCAGAGGTAAGCTACCTTTCAAATGTTTTGCTTGTGGGAGATTCGGTCACTATGCAGCCAAATGTCCTCATAAAGATAAGCTTGATAAAGGTAAGGAACCAGTTAAATGGAACAGAAAACAGAATGTAAGTAGGAAGAACTATTATACACATGAAGACAGCGATAGACTTTCAAATAGCGATGAAGATGAACATGGTAATGATTATAGACTTTTGATGGATTTTGAAGATTATGATTTCTTGGATGCTATAGATGAAGATGATCTCTATGAAGAAATTTCTAAACTTAAAATTTGTTTAGAAGAAAATAATATGATCATAGATACTCTAACATTCCAACTTGTTGAGAGGGAAAAACACAATGAAATGTTAGAGTGTGAAATTGTGGAACTTAGAAAAGATATTAAGAAAACAAAAGCTCTTAATCTTAGATTTGCTAAAGGATCTAAAACTTTAGATGAGATTATCAAAGTGCAGCGTTCTCCTCTAATCAAGGCAGGTCTTGGATATACTGAAGAAGCTTCTCAAGCACAAAAGCCATCCACCTCCAAAAGTTATCTTGATGCAGCAAGGAGAAGTGAACAGGTTGGCAATCATCAGCAAAGGCATAAAACAAATCACCAACTAAATCAAGGTGAATCTACTTCAAGGATGAACAGAAGCTACAACCAAGAACAGGTAAATCATTCTCAATTTTCCTCAAGAATGAATGTCAATGGAAACTACAATCACCTGGACGGTATATTTGATAATCACAGGAATTTCTTTAATGGCCAATGTTTTTCATGTCATAACTTTGGACACAAAGCTTCTCAATGTGTTGCCTACAAGACCATCATGAATCAAGAAGCACGAAATCAAAGGAGCATGACTGGGGTCATGAAAAGGACCTACAATAAGTTTTCTACTCTTGAAAATGAAATAGAATGCTCTATTTGTAACAACTTTGGTCATGAATATTCTGAATGTAGGAGTAAGTTTTGGCAAACATCTCAAAAGGAGCAACCTTCATTGGGTCCCAAAACATGGAGAAAGAAAGAACCGCAACTAGAAAGATGTGGTATAGCCTTATATGCAAAAGGACAAGAAAATCAATGGTACATTGACAGTGGATGTTCGAAACATATGACAGGTGATAAAGAAAATCTTCATTCATGTAGTGCCTTAGAAAAGGAAAGGAAGGTCTCATTCGGAAATGACACACCTGCACTCATAAAAGGTAAAGGTTCTATTCTTTTGAAAGAAAAAGTCAAAGTTGGAAATGTTATGTATGTTGATGGCTTAAAGCATGATCTATTGAGTGTTATCCAAATGTGTGATCAAGAAAATGAGGTAATATTTCAATAAAATGGATGTATTGTTCGTGAGCTTGATACAGGAGAAACAATGATCAAAGGCATAAGAACTCCAAATAATTTATACATACTCAAGGTAGGACAACAACAATGCTATCTAAGCAAGAATGATGAACACTGGTTGTGGCACAGAAGATTGGGGCATCTAAGCTTCTCTCAAATAAGGAAAGCATGCAAAGATGAATGTTGGGTCAAGGCCATGAATGAAGAACTTGAGCAGATTGAAAAGAATAAAACTTGGGAATTGGTTCCTAGACCTAATCAGAAGAATGTCATAGGGACCAAATGAATATTCAAAAACAAGCTAAACGAAAATGGAGATATTATTAGAAACAAGGCCAGACTTGTTTGTAAAGGGTATGCTCAACAAGAAGGTATAGACTTTGAAGAAACTTTTGCACCGGTTGCTAGACTTGAAGCCATAAGAATGTTCCTTTCTCTTTCTATCTTTCAGAAGTTCAAAGTATATCAAATGGATGTGAAATCTTCCTTTTTAAATGGAGACTTAGAAGAAGAAGTGTATATTGAGCAACCAACTGGATTCATCCTTGGAAATGATCCAAAACTTGTATGCAGACTTAAGAAGGCACTCTATGGTCTTAAACAGGCTCCAAGGGCTTAGTATTATCGTCTGGACAAATACCTCCATCAACAAGGTTTTTCAAAAGGATCAACAGATAGCAATCTATATATAAAAATTGATAATGATAAATTGCTAATACTTGTTGTGTATGTTCATGATATCATCTTTGGTAGCAATGAAGAAGCCATGAGTCAAAACTTTGCTTTGGTGATGCAAAAAGAATTTGAAATGTTCCTGCTTGATGAGCTGACATATTTTCTTGGTTTACAAGTCCAACAAAACAAAGACGGTATCTTTCTATCACAAACCAAGTACCTCAAGCAGATCTTGAAGAAATATGGCATGGAAGATTAAAAACTAGTATGTACCCCTATGGTAACAAGATGCAGCCTCAGCACAAATGATGATTCAGCAGTAGTACATCAACCAACCTATAGATCCATGATTGGTAGTTTGCTCTATCTAACATGTACCCGACCAGACATCATGCATGCAATGGGAATAGTTGGAATATTCTAGGCAAATCCAAAAGAAGCACACCTTCAGGCGGTTAAAAGGATTTTCAAATATCTTCAAGGAACACAAAACTATGGCTTTCCACTAGTACAAAGGTAGGTTACAACACTGTATCTCAACTCTGTGACATAATAGCACTGATAAAAGTACTCTGAATTGTGACTAGAAGGTAAATTCAAGCTTGAGTCAAAGAAAAATTATACCCAATAAAAATATGTGAGATCTCAAAGAAAACATAAACAACTGATATATATAACTAAAAAATAGTAAGAATACAAAGAATTAAAGAAATATTTTATATAGTGAAAAGAACGAAATTTGTATACAATAACTCACATAAAATAGAGCACATGTCCAAAGCATGGAGCCCTCTAGACCTGACACATGCATAGCAAGACTATTATCTTTTGAAACTCAAAATGCTATATTAAGAGAGGATAAGGAAATTTATACCGAGCTTAATTAAAAGTTGATTATATGTCCTAATCCCATTATTCTACTTCTTATTACTACTTATATAAACCAAAATTTAACAAACAAAGCTATGACCTAGCGTCAAAAATTAGGCAGTTCAATATTAAAGAGTGTGATTTCAAATTCAATCATGCATTCTATAGGAAATTCGAAATAGTATCCCTACTATTGCATTGTTTGGCTTGTTGGCACCCACGTTGATTGGAACATTGGCTGAGGGTGTTCATTTTTCCTTCTATACATCCAACGGGAACCACACCATTCAATGAAGATGAATATAAAAACACATATGCTCATTTTTCCTAAAAATGTATGTGACCAAATTAATGAATGAAGAATTATAGAACAAATTATTCCCAAAACTCTGATAAAAAAAATGAGTTTAAACATTTTAACTTGCTAATTACTAAAAATTAAAATTACTTCATGTTCTTTTATATGTCTTTATTGATGGCAAATTTGGTCAATGTATGAGACTAGGGAAAAAAAATGAAAATGAGAATGGGACATAAAGTGTTTGAATGTGTTTTGAATGGAAAAAATGAGTTCTGAAAACAACTATGAGGTTGCTCAAGGGTACATCTACTTGTGGATGGGAGAAAGCTTGGGTTTATGCTTGTTATTGAGGGATTAATGGGACATGCAAGATGCATACACAGCTAGTGGGTTGTTTCATGGTTGTCATGAATAGTTGGCTCATGTTTGGGAGGTATTTTTATGAGCTCTTTTTTAGGGTAGGTTCCTACCATAGGATATTTGGGGGAATTTAAATTTATTTGAACAACATTCAAAGAGTTTGGAGGTTAGTATTAATATGGTCTCATGTATACTTGGCTTGTGTGAATTGAAATCTGTGGAAAGTTATGTGTAACAACCTGTTGTGGCCAGCAACACCCCCCCTTGTTCATTTAAGTGTTGTCCAAAATACTAAATGAATGGGGACCCTTAGTTAAGTTTTTAAGAAAAAGCAAAGTTTTTCCTTTCTTCAAAATAAGGTTACCATCGTAAGCTTAGAAAGGTATTTTGAATATTTTTTAACCTAAGTCTACGATAAGGGAAATATCTTTAAAACCGTGTTGCAAAAAAGATAGGAAATGCCTCCATTTCTCTATAATATCAGTATGCGCAAGACCCTCGTGTTAAGCATAACATCGCATCGCAATGAAGTAATACTCATAACGAAAAAACTTCAAGATTTACCGATCTGTGATAACACCAATCGCAAGATCGCATATCACAGAAATGAACTGGCAAGATTTGGTAAGCATCAAACTTCTGCGACCTGCGATGTGCGATCGCTGCGATGGTGCAATCTGCGATATTGCAATTTGCGATGGCGCGATCTGTGATGTTACATAAGCAAATCATAAATCACTTAATCACGAATCCTTCGGGCACGCCATTCAAAGAAAAGCCACTTACCATAATCTTACTCAAGATCATGCGCTTTTAATGATAGTAAATGAATTAGTTGTCAGTTATTAAATGAAATGAAGACGCGTGCTTTTGTAAAGAATTACTTCACGTAAAGTGGCATATTTGATATATCTGTTGCATTTAAAACTCTCCCATCACCTTCTTAATCAGTCATTTCCACTTCACTCGTAATCTGCAGGAACGAAGAGCTAAGACGATTCAAAGCCAAACGCAGGAGCAAATGGGAAAGAAAAATAAAGCTCAAGGCTCTGAGGCGAAGGAAAAGACCAAGGAGATGGTGCCTTTGTATACAGACACTGCCTGCAATAGAGACGGAGGGATATCGACATGGGAAAGCATGTACAGGCTGCTGGAAGAAGAAAATCCTAGAGTAATGAAGGTTGATACTGTCGCGGGCTCACAATGCACTTCCGAGGCGTCCTTAGAGGAGCTAGCATGTTCATTTATTCACCGGATAGCAGCAAGGCCCAAAATTTTACCATATACGGATATGATCAAGTGGATACTTGACAATGCAGATATGAACAACAGACAATTCAAGGTTCAAGGACATGGGCTCATAGGATCATTCGCCACGCAATATTTAAAGCTTCTGTATAATCTTCCTGAACCACAGGCGACTTACAATGCACAATTTGTTAAGAAATTTGCGGCAGAGAACCCAAACCTAGCAGAGACCACCAAAGATTGGTCCAGAAAAGAGGAGCCGCTCAAAAAGGACAAAAACGGTATGTACAGCACGGGTTCCCTCACCTCTCCGTATTTTTTTGCTGCAGCCATGCTTTGTAGACTATTTGGGATGCCGGATATCAATAAATTTTCGTCTGAATGACTACCACTAATAGATGCTGCCACAAATGCCGATATTATGGATTTGGCCAAGATCTTTTCTGATAATCTTTACACTGCTGATATGAATTACCAGTCTAAAAGATCCTTGTCTCAAAGGATCTACCCTCCTTTTTATCTGTCCGCATATGTTATGGATACGGAATACTTAGCTTGGCAGGATGAAGAGGAAAGGAAAAGAGCAAGTGCACCCAAAATGAACGAGAGTCATAAAGAATTGCTCTTTAATAAATGGGACGATCAAATCAGGCAGGCGGAACAAGCAGCGGAGATAGCGGCCATGCAAGAAAACATTCTTATCGACTGTGTAAATGAGAATTTACACAGGGCCAACTTAATCAAAGAGACCACCCCAGGGTACCTACCAAATAAACTACGACTGGAAGTAGAGTGGAAGTAGAAAGCGTAGGAAAAGGGAAAAGCGATCCATGCATTGAACAGGTTAAATTGGGAATGCTACTGGGCATACTTGGTCAAGCCGCATAGTCAATGGATGACTATGAAATGCATCAGAAACGTGGCCGAAAAAGTTGTGCCAGCTCTCATAGATTCTGTTTTCATAGCCCAGCTCAGCGCAGAAGTCAGCCAGCCGACTCTTCTCAAGCCCATGATGAACACTTGTACCTTTAAGGACCAAGTTCAGAAGTAGCCTTATTTTAGAAATTTGCTTTTTCTTTTAAATTAGATTAGAAAAAGGATGGTCATTTGAAAACCGCATCCTAAATTTTGTAAAGACACTATTATTAGAATTAGGAAGTAGTATTTTAACCCTTCTCATGCATTTAGAGAAGGGTCCAAAAATTTGTCAAGAACTTGCCCTCGGAACATGCACTTCTACACCCTCAGAGGAGGTTTTGATGAATGGATGGATCGAGATTTATCAATGTTTTCATTTGATGTCTGCTACTGATGTTGCACTTTTGTACTCTTAGTAGATGTTAGAACAAGTAGAGATAAATCGTTTTTGCTTGAAGCTTATGAGTAGGATTAGTCATAAATGGTACTTTTATCTCTTGGTCATTTCTGCTTATATTATTAAAGTGATATACAGTTTTCAATTGTTTATATGTTATTGCATGGATGTATGAGTTACCATTTGGAACTTCTGTACGATGGAGCCATTTATTTATGACTGATATATGAATAACTTATTATGCGATATGTTGTTCACAACTGTTTTGCCTAACTTCTTATGCAAGGTGGTTTATCTTAACGGATTTCTATTCTTATAATAGCTGAATGATCTTTATTACCAGTTATTGTTTGAAATCTCTTTAGATCGCATAATAGAAGATATACACCCCGCGTTAGCGTAGATTAGATGTGTTGTTTCTCCTTAGATTACAATAGCATAGAGTTAGTTTAAGAATCTGAATTAAATTAGCTTTAAAGTACTCTTAGATCAGCATCATCCAACTCTACACGCACACACACCCTTAGATTGGGAAACTGGTCCCATTATCGCCAGTCAGACCCGCTATACCAAACGGATAAGGAGCTGCCATCCAAGGTCCGGACCGGGTGGGTATCCCCCTTGTTGTCGACCCGATTTTCTGGGCTTCAACATATTTGGCGCTAGAAGGAGGGCCTGAACATAGTGTCTGTTGGAATGATTTTCAATTGTAACATTTGAATCAAGATGGCTGCTCACAAACTTCCCATTTGGAGTTGCATCCATGTTCCTACCTCTTCCAACAATCCACCTGAAGTGGTAAGACTCTTGTCTCAGGTAAAATTCAATGGTAAGAATAATTCTTCTGCTTTTAATCATGCTCTTCAATTTATTCAAAGAGTTTCAAGTTATGATGTTCAAAGAATTGATGAAGTCGTTTTACGTAGAATTTTTACTCTTACATTCACGGCGGAAGCTAGAAAATGGTGTGGAACCCTCCCAGTTGCATTAATTCATAGCTGGGACCAATTCATCAAGACTTTCATTTTTGAATTTGATTGTTATGACTATGACCAGGTATATGATGAAATTGATTATCTACGGAAACAAGATGAATCTGTTAGGGATTTTAATATGCGATTTAATCTTCATTGTATAAAGTACAATCTTGAAAGTGAACTCATAGATGAAGAATTTTTAGATTATGCTGAGCATTCCCTGCCTCCTATGTCTGATCAAGCAGAAATTAGTTTGAGTTTTGTCTCATTTTCTTCTAATATGAACGAGAATTCCAATTTGAATATACAAATCGGCCATAATGAAGAAAGTCCCCAAAGCCTAGGAGTCATGCATGCTCTAATGCAAGAAGACAAAAGCGAGGATGCTGGAGGAAAGCCTTCCTTGGAACCAGGAGATGACTTTGATACAAGGTCAGATAATATCGTTGCAAGTCAACAAATGCAGGTGCCAAGGTTAGAACAGCAAACTATTTCTCTTTCAAAAAGTATCAGTACACAAATCTATGATCTAAAGCCTGATGTCTATGATGAATCTGATGAACAAAGATTTTTCCTTGATGATATTCTCAAATGCATTGTTCCAGAATCACATTTTTCTCTTTATCCTGATGTTTTTAGTGATGATAATTTTCCCCTCTCAATGTTAAAGATATCTCAAAAAGCACAGAGGATTATTCAAATGAGTCATCATTAGGTTTTCAAGATAAAAAGACAGCTATAGAACATCCTTTGATCATTTTCAAACAAGAACCACTTGATCTTCCTTGTCTAAAAATATATGACGAAAAAGAGAAATCTAGGGAAACCTGTAAAATTATTTATGATGGCTACTTTGACAACGATGATGTTATTGATTTATCCCAAGTAACTCATCAAAACTCAGATAATGAGAGATATTCTAATTCAGAAATCATATCAGTCAATCCTCATTTCAAAGCAAAAGATCATTTGCCTGATTTTACTATCCAAGACAATACCCCGAT
>APFE031533463.1:95327-110431 GCA_000404065.3 Pinus taeda
TTTTGCCTAACTTCTTATGCAAAGTGGTTTATCTTAATTGATTTCTATTCTTATGATAGTTGAATGATCTTTATTACTAGTTATTGTTTGAAATATCTTTAGATCGCATAATAAGATATACACCCTGGGTTAGCGTAGATTAGATGTGTTGTTTCTCATTAGATTACAATAGCATAGAGTTAGTTTAAGAATCTAAATTAAATTAGCTTTAAGTACTCTTAGATCAGCTTCATCCAACTCTATACACACAAACACACACCCTTAGATTGGGAAAATGGTCCCATTATCCCCAGTCAGACCCGCTATACCAAATGGATAAGGAGCTTCCAACCAAGGTCCGGACCAGGTGGGTATCCCCCTTGTTGTCGACCCGATTTTCGGGGCTTCAACACAACCAAACAAGTATGAACACTTGAGTGCCTTAAGGATATAGAGGTAAGAGTGGGATGCCTCTAAGAATGTTTTAGATATTAGGTCACTAATGGAGAACCCACATAGGAGAATTAGGGAATGGAGTCTCATTCATATTTAGAAGGATCCTTGGAGGGAGGTTGGTGTAGAAATTATGGTGTAGAATTGCAACTGCTCATGAAATTTTAATTGAAATCACAAGACAAAATCCTACTCTACTTCTCTGAAGAATTCAATTCACAATTTAGAACATTAATCACAAACATGGAATGAGAAATAACAAACATGCACACAATATTTTTCCAGGGGAAATCAATCTTCTAAAAACCCTTTTTCCTACTTGCATTAATCTTATGAATAGAGATGTATTACAATTGCTACCTCAATCTGAGCTCAACCTGCAAGTGAATAACCTATCTCTCTTCTCACAGAGAAGCTCTGACCTAGACTTAGTCAATTTATACCTCATCTTGAGACCCTATTTCCTTGTGAAATTCTTGAGGAAATTAGTCCCCTATTATTTAGGAATTTCCTCCAAAATGTTTACACAACTTCCAAGGTTGATCATTCAACTACATGTAACACTTTTACACTCAATACTTGTCTACAACTTATGTTACACTGCCTTGGAATCTCAACCACAACTGGGGAACTCAAATTCTATGCATGCACTAGATATTTTGGACTAATTGATCAGTTAACTAGATGATCACTGGGTTAGACTGAAGTCTCACTGCACAACTTACCTTCCACAAGTTCCTCCAATAGCTAGAACTAGTTTAACTAAAAACAACTTGAAATAATTGATCTTATTTTCTACAAATTAGCAATCGCACATGCTTAACTGAAATCCAACTCCTCTAACTTGAATTTACTAAGTTAGCTGCATATTCGAAGTTGTTTCTTGATGTGGAAATTTGAATTTTCTCAATTTGACAAAGGCAAAGTCAAATTCAGACTTTCTTGATGCATTTTCAAGAGTTGAATGTGCTCACCTACGAGATAGAATTATTCATGTAAAGAGTAAGGGATCTCCCATTGGTTTGAGGCATAAGGATATTATCACTCATATTCGCCTATAAGTGTATGGGGATTAACCTAGTAGAGGGGCTTATGATGCTACAAATGGTATCATTGGGAATGGGTGAGGCACTTGACATATATAAGTTTAACACCATGAATTTGTGCTAAGAAGGAATATCAATAGAAGCCAAATAAACTAACAAGTAAATGGAGCTAACCTAGATGAATTACATCATAAAATGATAAAGGCTTGGACAAGTGGATATTTTCGAAAGTAACCTAAATAAAATAAGAGAGGGAGAAGAGAAACATTTCATCTCTTGGAAAATAAGGATACAATATTCCATATGAAGGGTGTAGGTGATCCAAACTTAAACAAGAATAAAACAACTTATAGATATAATCATAAAGACAGAGATGCAACAGAAAAGCACTTCATTTCATTAATAGAAAAATAGTGAACTATGCTTACAAACAGAATGGAAATAAGATTGCTCGGGTGATGGTAGCCTATCTCTGAGAAGGGATGTGGTGGATACATGCCTCTGAACTAAGTTACAATGAGGCTCAAGGGCCTTTTTATTATTAAAAAATAAGAGAAAACCCTAAACAACCAAAACCCTAACCCGAGGAGATGTAACACCAAGAGTTCATGGGCCTTGTTGGGGTTAGTTGGGCAACCAACTTCCCGGGGTCGTAACTTGGTCATATTATCTCTATTTGGTGTGTATGATACCTCGTTGGAAAGATATCTATGAGAAATAAAACTACTTATGTGATTTCTATAGAAATCTCTGAAACAGTTTTGCCAAAAAAACGTCGTATAGGGCCTCAAAACGGCTTTGGAAATTCAAGACCCAAAAAACTGCCAAAAATAGTAAATTGTGCAACAATTAAGGAAACATATGAAACTGAATGGGGGTCTAGGTGGAATAGGAGGGTGGCCACCAATATCCACCTGGATCATTCCTCCCCCCTTAGGAAGCAATGGTCCCCATTGCATGTAGAGCCTCCATGAGGTGAGGAAATTTCTTTTAAACCTGGTCCCTGGTGAAGGAGTTGGCTAGCTTTGACAACTCAATATAGTTGTATCCTATGTTGCTGAGTGTTCTTGATTTGTGTGTCCATGAGCTAGTCAGTTGTGGTTTGTTCCATGCAATCTGGGTTGAGCTCTATTGGTGTGAGCTGTTATGCAATGTCAGATGTGTCCAACAATGGTGGAAAGTATGGTTGAAGGTGATCTACATTGAAGACTGGGTGAAAACCAAGGAACAATGGGATGTTGAGCTCAAATTCATTATCACTGATGGCCTTGGTGATGGTGTATGGCCCATATCAGAGTGGGTGAAGCTTCTAGTAGGGTCCAACAAGGAGCTCCTTCTGCAAATGAAGCCAAAATTTGTCACCCACCTAGAACTTGTGTGTCACTCGATGTTGATCATGGTGCTTCTTGTACTTAGCATTAGCTCTGTCCACTATATAATGAACCTATTGGAGGATGTGTTGAATATGGTCAATGAAATTTTTAGCCCTTTTAGCTTCAGACTACACGTGAGTCGAATCTACTGCTGCAAATGATATGGCCACATCAATGGGGTATAATGGCTAAAATTCCAACCCTACTTGAAAGGGGTTGTGGCCTATTGATCTATGGAGAGGCCTATTGTAGTTGTTTTGGAAATAGGGAGACTTTCATCCCATGCGCGTGGAGGCTTTGAGTTGTACATGTGCAGAATGTGTACAATCATCCTATTGACAACCTTTGTTTGGCCATCATTTGGGGATGGAAAACTGTGGACTTAGTAAGTTTTGTATCTAGCATTGACCTTAGACTTAACCAAAATGCACTCATGAATCTATTGTCCCAATCTGATATAATGGACTGTGGGATCCCAAAGTGTACCCACACTCACTCAAAGAAGAGCTTAGCAGTGGCCTCTGTTGTGATACTCTTCTTACAGGCCACCATGATGGCCATCTTAGAGAGTTTGTCAACGACTATGAAAACGCAATCATAGTCATGTTTAGTAGAAGTAAGGCCTAACATATAATCCATGGAGATAGATTCCCAAGGCCGACTAGGAGTAGGTAGGGGAGTATACAAGCCTTGCTTCTTGATGGTTGGTTTAGCAATGGCACAGGTGGTGCAGGATCTAATGTACTTCCCAACATCCTGACGAAGTTTTGACCAATAAAAATACTTATGCAATACCACCACTATTTTCTCTACTCCAAAATGTCCAGTGACCCGACTGTAGTGTTCCTCCAAAATCATCTTGGAACGCTCAGTTAAAGGAACACATATGTGTCCCAAGTGGCATAACAATGCATACTAAATGTGAAAATTTGGAACTTGCTTCCCTTCGAGGAGTGTCTTGTATATGTTTTCGAATTCTAGATCGCTCTTGTAAAGATGTGGCCAACCTAATGTCTCGTGCCCACAGGAGTCGAGCACAGTGATTAGTACCATGACTGGTGGTCCGCTGAGGCAAGTAGCGACATTATTGGTGCTGTCGTTCTTATACTTAATGTTCAAATGGAATTGTTGAAGATAGGTGGACCATTTCTGATGGCAATTGTTCTACAACTTCCCTTGTGTCTGTAAGAACCATAGAGGCTGGTGGTCTATGTGGATGACCATTTCCTTACCCAAAATGTAATGATTCCATTGACGACAAGCCTGCACAATGGAATACGTTTCTTTGTCATAAGTGGGGTACTTTCAAACTATGTATAAAAGTGTCTCACTATGGTAAGACACTAGACGACCATGTTGAGTAAGAACATCACCAATAGCATAGTCGAAGGCATCTGTCTCAATCTCAAATGGTTGTTACAGGTCTGGTAATTTGAGAACTAGTGTAGAACCGAGGTGATTCTTCAACTTGGAGAACGCTCGTTGTTGGGTTTCTGAACAAAAGACATTTTCTTTCACTCCACCCTTGGTGACTTGACTTAAAGGCCAAGTGATATGAGAGAACCCCAACACAAACCGACGGTAGAAATTGGAAAGACCCAAAAAGTTACGGAGCTCTGTTAGAGTGGTTGGGGCTGGCCAATCCTAAATGACTTGTATCTTAGATGGGTCCACATGTACACACTTTTCATCAATCATGTACTCCATATATTGAACCTGGGTCAATTCAAAGGTGTATTTCTCCAAGTTAGTGCATATATTGTGTTTTCAAAGGGTTTGAAGGACCTGTCGAATATGGTGGAGGTTCTCTTCCCAACTCTGGTTGAATATAAAGATGTCATCTAAATACACCACTGCGAATGCATTGGTGAAGGGCCACAAGGTTTCATCCATCAATCTCATGAAGGTTGCAGGGGAATTCATTAACCCAAATGGCATGACCAACCATTCGAGAAGGCCCTCCTTGGATTTGAAGGCAGTCTTCCACACATCAAAGGGTTCGATAGGCACCTAGTCATAACCTGACTTCAAATCAATATTGTTGAAATATTTGGCTCCCTTGAGCTTGTCCAGAAGGTCATCAATCCATGGGATTGGGTACCTAATCCAGACAACGATCTTGTTCAGCACCTAATAGTCAATACAAAGCCTCTAGGTCCCATCCTTCTTCTGTACCAATACAATTGAGCTCCTACAGGGTGATGAGCTTGGCCTGATGTGCCCTTTCTGTAGTAGTTCCTGAATCTACCTCTTGATCTCCTTGTTCTATAGAACATAGAATTGATAGATCGGTCCATTGGGAAGCGATGCACCTGGGATCAGATCAATGAAGTGCTTAACCTGACAGTGCAGAGGTACTCCTGTGAGTGAGGCGAAAATAACCCTATACTCCACGACCTTGTCCATCTGTTGCTTCTATGCAAAGGAGCCCTACCTAGAATCCATGAACACAACCTTCTTCTTTCCTTGGGGGCGAATCATAAGGAAAACAAATTTCCTGGTCTGGGAAATGATCTTATTGCATTGCTTTGCAGTGGTCAAAGAGATGGCATTAGGCGGGGCTACCTCTGATATCCTGTATAACTTATTAGCCAAAGTAATAATCACAGAGTGAGGTCTAGACTCATATACATCATGTCACTTCCACAAGTATGGTTTTCCTAAAAATACATCAAAAACTTCAAGAGGAGCAACGTTACACAATACCTCATCTATGAAGGGCTTGATGTTATAGGGAAGGCATCACTACTGGATAACGCAAAGATCTCATCCTTGGTGAAGCCACCTGATGGTGTACGGATGTGGATTTTCTATAGTATTTAGGCCCAACTACTTCATGAATTCTACTAAATTGAGGTTCTTTTGGCTTCCGCTATCACCAATGAACTACAACAAAGAACCCTTCACCCACATCTTTGAGTGGAAGAGGAATTCCCCCTCCTCTGGATCTTCAGGCTCAATTTTCTGGATCTTTGTGGTGGCCATGGTGGAACTGGGCGCTGCATCAATGATCTTCTTCCCTTTGTCAGTCCCCTTATTAGGTTCTGATTCAGAGTCAGAACCTGCGTCTGATTCGGAAGCCTTCAGCTCAGGCACCTGTGACTGATTGGCCCAACACTTACTTGTATTGTGAGTGGATCTCTTATAGAAATCACACCATTAACCCATGTCCTTCTTCATCTTCGTGGTGTTTTTCTCTACTTGCGGCTTCGATGGGCTGTCTGTTGGGGTTTGTGTATGGATTTCACACATGGTTTTGGGTGCGATGGTTTTTGGTCCATGGTATCTTGTAGATCCAGTCAAGGGAACCATAGTTATGTTCTAATCTAGTCTTAATGGATTAGGGTTTATGGATGCTTCAACATGTATATATATGTATTGTAACATTGAAAGGAACATAATGAAAATTCAATCTTGTAGTCCTGGTTTTGGGATCCAAGGGAAAATCTCTGTGTATATTTGTTTTATGTGTTATGCTCTCACCATTGTTTATTTTTTGTTTTTACAATTTGTATGCAGGTAATTTTTGTATAGGGTTAAAACCTACATTGTCCTAGGTATCCCTACCTTGGCTTAGTCCCTTTTTCTATGGTTTGGGGGTGCCTTTTCCTTTCTTTGGATTCACAGATCCAAAGTCCCACTTGTTCTATTTAAACTCCTACTCAATCTTTACAGCGTAACAATACGTCGTGCCAAGCGAGGAAATGTCCAGGAACTCCATCTCGTCCTGGATATACTTACATAGATAGTTGTGGTACTTGAGAACCAAATTCCGCTCAGTATCCTTGATACCCAATTTCGTGCAAAGGGTATGGAAATTATTTGTGAACTCTTTCACATATTGGTCCCTTCCCGGCCATAGCGTGGTCCATTTTATGTACTCATCTTCATAGCTCTCGATAGGGTAATATCGTTCCTTGATGGAATCATGGAAAGAATTCCAAGTGGGTGCAGCTAAAAACAACAAGGGCTCACTCTTGTCCTTTGGTTCATTTTAGGTTTCCCACCAGTCCTTGACATGTGGGGTGGCTTTGAGAAGTGAAAATGTAATCTTTTCCCAATTGGAAAAGTCATGAACTGAAAAATATCCTTCCAATAGATTTAACCATTTATCTTCAACATCTTCATTTATCAGGCCTTCGAATATGTGAATATCGAAGTTGAATTATACCTTAAAAGGAGTGGTGCCTCCAGAGTGGTTGTTGGATGAAGATGCATCGCCTGTGGGTAGTTGTCAAAGGATCTGGGAAAAGTTACCCATCATCGCATCGCTCTGTCACTCAAGGGCTTCCTCGAGAAAATTTTTGAAAGGATTTCCTGCCCCCTCGTCTTTCTTTTCTTCCACCAAGGGAGGTCGTCGGGTTTTGCGAGGTTGGTCCTACAATGGTTCAACTAGATCGAGCCCTAACTCCTTATACCCTCACCTCATTGGGGACATGCAAAGAAAAACAGAGAAAGATAAGACCGCTCTGATACCACTAATATGAACTTACACAAGAACGCAAAAACTTTTAGATATAATCATAAACACAGATATGCAGCAAAAAAACGCTTCATTTCATTAATAGAAAAATATTGAACTATGCTTACAAATAGAATGGAAATAAGATAGCTTGGGCGATGATAGCTTATCTATGAGAAGGGATGTGGTGGATACATTCCTCTGAACTGAGTTAAAATGAGGCTCAAGGGGCCTTTTTATTATTAAACAATAATAGAAAACCCTAAAGAACGAAAACCCTAACCCGAGGAGATGTAACACCAAGACTTTATGGGCCCCGTTGGGGTTAGTTGGGCAACCAACTTCTCAGGGTCATAACTTGGTCATTTATATATGTTTGATGCATATGATACCACATTAGAAAGATCTATCCAAGGACTACAACTGCTTATGCGATTTCCTTTGAAATTTTTGAAGACATTTTGCTAAAAAAAGCGTCATTTAGGGCCTCAAAACGGCTCCAGAAGTCAAGACCCAAAAAACTGCCAAAAATAGTAAATTGTGCTACAATTAAGGAAACATATGAAACTGACTGGGGGGTCTAGGTGGAATAGGTGGGTGGCCACCAATATCCACCTAGATTAGTAGGGGATGAAAATGAAAGAGAATAAGGATCCTTCACTTACAAGATGAAATGTTTCATTGTAACTCCATAGTGGAGTCACAAAAATGTAGTTAACAAATGGATTGATGCAACCTCATGTAATATGAAGGAAATAATGTAAATCCACCCTAACACACACACATACACACACACACACACACAAATGAAGGGGATATAGGAGAGTGAATTTCTACTCTATTTTATGACCAATTTGAGAAACCCTTGGGTGAGACAAAAGGTGATGAAAACAAGAGGGTAAGCCAATAGAATAATTAGGACCTTTATGATCTTTTTAATGGTGACTTAGGGTTTTGCATGATTAGGTTAATTAGATTAGGTTTTATATTGGGTGTTACCAACAAATTATCATTGGAATACAAGTCAACTAACCATGGTTAATTAACAAACATTACTTTATTGAGATAGAAAACATAATATTGAAAATGGAAAGGGAAGAAGGAAGAGAACCCACTTGTATCTTTCTATTATAGATGATGAATATGCTTAGGCAGAAGTGGAAATTTGTAATGGTCCTTAAAGAATGATCCATGTCATAGTATGGCCTATATAATCATCTCCAAATTCATGTAAGAGAAGACCTATCTTGATCTCTGATACAATAATATATATGAAATGTATCTAACAGAATGCAAAATATACTACTATAAAGTTCAATCAATGAAGTACTTAAAATATATGGACTTGGTTCCTTGATATTTATGATACCTCCCTCGTATTTGTTATTATGGAACTTACCTTAATGTTTTAGGGTAATTTCACCATGTTTTAGGGTAATGTCAAAGCTATGGGTGGATTTGTGCCAATAAATATGCCTTAGGATGAGTTAATTAAAATTTTAGGATTAGAACTAATCTATTCATTGGAGTGTTCTATTCATTGGAGTACTAATAGATGTGTTTAATATGCTAGGTGAAATAAACCATAGGATCTTAAGGAAGGAGATTAATGGTTCACCCAAGTTATATATAAAAATATAGGTGTTTCTAAAGATAAAAAATAACAATAGTTGAATATTTAAATAGTTGAAGAGACACATAAAAAGAGGTTTGGAAGGGTATTTAAATTTTAGGATTCATCTCAAGACATGAGATAGTGTTGGATTAACCATAATCGTACCTATATTACATGAATTCTTCATACTACACCTTCATATTTCATGTTGTGGGTTTAGCTATAACAATATTGTGGGTTTTTAGGCCCAAAATGATCAGCTATTACACAACCTGTATATTTACAATCATGATACCAAAAGGGAATATATGGTATTGTTGGGTGATATATATGTTAAGTTAATTGTCCAACATTACTCTTTCAATATTGGTTCCATAAAATTTAAGATGCAACACTAGAAATGTCAAAGAAATAATCAAGAGACCTCCAGAACCCAATCCTTGATTTATCCTGAAGACTAGCTATTTCACACCTTCATGTTCCTGCAAACACTAGTAAAATTCTCATCCTAATCCCACAAGAAAATCATAACTATTGGAACACTTCTAAGGAAAAAAATATCCTACTCCTGACCTATGCAGACCTAGGACATAAAAGGACTCAATATTAAATAGAAGGCCAAAGTTAACAGTAAATATACCCTAGATCTTTTGCAAGTCTTTATGCAAATGTATCTTAAAAAAGATATGCTCTCGAACAAAAAGAAAGACAACACTTTCAACCATTAATTTTCAAGTTATGTGTAACTAAGCTAAATAGTCTCTATTACTAGTAGTAAGGATACTATATATATAAAACAAATGTGTAAACAGAGTACACTTCCATATGACTTCAAAGTTTATCCCAATATTTTAAAGAAAACCATTAAATAATGTTTCAATGCAAAATATGTTGATTTTGTATGTTTACTAACCAAAATGGATCTAGATTGGACATGCATTGATTTTCAAAAGAATAAAACATAAAGTGATCAATATAAATAAAGCATCAAGGTCCACTCATCAATTATGTCCAATGTGCAATCTAACTAAAGGAAATCTTAGGGAGTTGATATGAGATTGAAGGATTCACAAATTTTCAATACCTCAATTTGTCAACCTTGGAAAAACAAAGCATAGCCTATATTCACAGAAAACAATGCATCATTATTCAAATTTCAGGCTGCAATACTTTGATTTTGTTCTCATGAAATATTTCATATACAATTAAACCTTCACATATGCTTTGATCCCATATTAATCCCAACATTACAACAGTAATACACTAATCACTCAGTGACAGGGTAATACAAAGTATTGGAATCATATGTGAAATAAAGCTTCATTACATAAAAAATAGATCCGGGTAAATATTGTTCACATTCATATTTCTAGACCAAAACCCTAATCATTTCTATATTGAAGATCCACCTCATACAATATCACCACAACAACCTCTAAATCTAAATGAAAAATTATAGAATCTAATCATAGATATACGTTAGGATCAAACCACAATCACACATTTGTGCATGTATCATAGCATATAACAAGAAACCAAAGAGAAAGAGGACAACAAAATGGATTGGTGGGCCCAAAACACCCATCTCATTGTCCTTAATAAATTTAAATAACAACTCTGGTACGATCAAAGAAAATAGATATATATAAATTCAGTCATCAACTTGTACTAGAAACCTGAGGTTTGTTACACAAGAATGTAAAAGAACAAGGCTTGGTTCCAGTGGTCCCCTCTTTGGATCATCCCATTGTACTAAAACAATAGTGAAGTCTCTCACTTAGTTTTCCTTTCTCTGCCTATCCCCTACCTACCCTTTCATCACAAAATCTAATGTATTTATACAAAGACTTATATGAATAAAACCAATGCCCCTACTTTTATGGACTATAAATAGATCATCATCTATAATTAGAATTGTAATGTGATCCAAATATTCATGGAGAGAAACATCATTCTTATCTTAGACATAATTTTAATAAGCATAAATCATGAAGCTCCACATGGGATGAGATTTAGTCCACAAAACCAAATATGACCATATACACTATCATATTGTTTATGGTGTTATAAGTGACCAACATAGGGGGTATCCCTGGTATGAAGTCCCAACTCGAACTCACATTGTTTGGAGTAGGAGCCCCATCTAGATAATAGGCCCGGGCACCATTATATGTGATTTTTTCTCTTGGAAGTCAATTGTAGAGATAAGTGTGAGACCAAGTGTATTATGTCAGAATAATGGTGATGAAAACATCTCTCCATTGATGACTTGAATAACATGATACAAGAACATAACGATAACATAATGAGTAGGATCATGCCTTAAGGAAGAATCAACTAGTTGAGACTAACTAAGACATACACAAGTGAAAGAATGCTAGAATCCAAAAGAAAAATAGTTCACAATTAATCCCTAACATTATCATTGAACGAGAGGGAGAGATTCAAAGAAAACATACCAACTACATGAAACGAGTTCATAAAAATATAACCAATGTGTAAATTCACATACATAAATGACAAAATCATGAATAGTCATTACAAGTTACATTAGCATGTATGGGAATCAATGCATGAACTAAAACTTCTTATTAATATTGTCGCCAATTCAAGTACAGGTACACAGGCTCATCCAAACTCAATAGTGGGATGAAAGCAGTTCATAACATATTCATGACATAAACCTAGCCTCACAATACCTCCACCTATAAGCTAGTAATAACCAAGATTTTCAACTCCTCATGCACAAAGTGGCAATACTATGTGTAGCCTAGCCTAAGTGTTAAAAGTCCCCTCACTTGAGGCATGAGGTTACATTTATAGAAAGGAGTAGGGTGACCTTTCACCTTCTCCTATGCCATTTGAGCTACCACCTGACCTTTCAACTTCCACATTGATTGTTCATCTTCTAAGTGACCTTTGGGCTCCCATGTGATCTTTAGCATTCCTTCTTTGTCTTTTCCCATGTCTTAATATTTTTTCATTATATGACAAAATAATATTTTACAAAACGATAATTAAGTAAATGGGTTTTGAATTATCCTCATATAGAAAAAAAATTGGACTTTGATGAAGTCTTCATTAGGGATTTGGATCACCTTGGTACCAATTTAAATATCCATGATGTTGCAAATTTAGATCAAACACCCATAAAGCATTTTAAACCCAAATGAGCCATCGATCATTTCAATTCTCTAATCATGTAAACACATAAGCATTCATTAGGGTGAAAGATAAAACTTTTATTATAATAGAGAAGGATACAATAATCATGAATTAAATTGATTTACACAAATAATACTAAGGTGTAAGTGATAGTCCACATCCATGAAAATATCCTCCATCTTAAAGTCATGGCTAACCAATCAATTGTATTATAATATATTGATCTTGATCTCTTCTTTAATAAGTTCTTTCACCATATTGTGATTAATGTGCTACAACATTGTCATCTCCCTCTACACTTTCCAGTGCACTAGTCATAGCATTCTACAAACATTTCTATTGGTCGTTAGACTATTATTCCATACAGTCAACTATTTTGTCGTGTTGGTGCATGGTCTTGTAACCAAGATCGTTATCATTTTGTTGGATATATTACCTTGAAAAAACGATTGTAGATTCATGTGGAGTTTGGTACCTCATTCTTAGTATAATAAATTAACCAATCGCATTAAAAAATACTCCACACAATGCTTTATGCAACAAAAACTGTAAAATTATTAGAGCACAAATAGGGATATAGCTAAAAAATAATTGCACAAAATTGCAAGAATTGAAAAATAAAATTGGAATTGAGAATCAATTTATTTACCCAATATTGATTTGAGAATCAATACATAAATAAAATAAATTAATCTTAGTTGCACATGCAATAACTAAGGCTAATTAAAGCTAAGTGTGCTTTGTGTTATGTTAATGTGCACATGCACCACATGAAAGCACTAGATTTAACTAACTAAATCCAAGTGCACACCACATGTAAGAACTCAAGTTAACTAACTAATTCCAAGTGCACACCACATGTAAGCACTATATTTAACTAACACTAACTAAATGCACATCACATGTAAGAACTAGAGTTGAACTGAAGCTAATTAAGGCAAACTAGGTGCATGTACAACAAAATCCCCCTTAAGCATAACTTAAGTGAGTGTGATGAAAAATGAATGAGTCCCAAAAACGAGGCCATTTTAGGTACCCATGTACAATGAATGAAAAAAGAGGAAAGAGGGAAAATCTAGTGGGAAGAAAACCTCCCCTCAAAATATAATGCAAAAAATATAGAAATGACAATTGTTAAGCAATCATGTCCTTCACCGCAAGACGATCCCGCAGAAATTGAAACTTATGCTCACTAAATGTATTGGTGAACATGTCAGCATTCTGCTCAGAACTGGGATAGTGCTATAGATCGATGATCCCATCATAAATCAAATCTCTAATGAAGTTCATGTGGATCTTGATATGTTTGGTCTGTTTTCACTGCACTAGATCTCTGCAAAACTTTAGTATACTCTGATTATCACACCATATGATAGTCAGACGATGGAAATTGATACGAAGCTCAAAAAGGAAAGGTTGTAGCTAAATGGTCTGAATAGTGGCATTGACTTCTCCTCTGTACTCAGTCGTTTTTTATGATAAAGCAATGGCATCTTGCGTCTTACTTAACCAACAAACTGGGTCAGATCCCAAACTAAGTACATAACCAGAGGTGGACTTGTGATTAAGGTTGTCTCCAACCCAATCTAAATATGTGAACCCATTGAGATCCAAAGAACAATTGTTGTATAATGAATCCTATAGGTGATTATCTCATGGACATATCAAAGGATGCACTTTGCAGCTTTCCAGTTATCGACAGTGCTAGACCTGCCAACAATCAGGGGATCTCCCTGGTATGAAGTCCCAACTAAACCTCACATCGTTTGGTGTAGAAGTCACATCTGGTATAATGGTTCGATTTCCATTATATTAAATCTATGCCTTAGCTCTTTCTTGTCAGCACGTGAGAGTGGTTTACTTGTCTTCGAACAGTGAGGTTCGCATGCCTAGTGAGTGCTTAGTGTTGCTTATGTCAAAGTTATTTCACTGCAGAGGGAGAGGTTGGAAGTGAGTCACAACTTGAAACACAACAGGACATGTGCAGCCTCTGGCGGAATAGTCCACACGAATGCGGAAATCACAAACACAAGGTAAACATATAGCATGTACAACACCCAGCGGAATAGTCCACATGAATGTGACGAGTTGTTGGCAAGGTAAATCCTTTCTATGGACAAAGACGATCCCTCTAGCCCAATGAGTGGGTCTATCAACTAAAGGGAAAATCAACTATACATCTTCCTAGATTATAATTGAAAAGTAGAACAAGAGAGATGACCTACCTTGCTGTGATTCTAATCCAATTTCCTTTGTTTAGATCCTCGAATCACTTGTGTCACAAAGTTGTTCCTGCTTCTTCCAGCGTTTATGTACCTGCTCTAATGACCAAGAGACAATAAAACATACCAAAACCAATATCAAATCCAATAATAACCTATTTAGTGGATCAAGGAATGTCAAACTAATACATACATGAACATATATATTTTGGGAAGATGAACCAGGAGTTGTATTATTATTTAAAGAATAAAGGGGAAGCTTACAACCAAAGCCTTGATGTTGAAAGGCTCTCCTTGAGCGGTAATCCAATTCCAAGCCAAGAAACTCTCCAACACTCCTCCAAGTCTAATGAAGAGCCTCTAAGCAGAAGCTCAGCATAGAGGGTGTGTTACAGATCCATTTGGGCACATCACTCCCATCATCCAAATCAGTGTTTTAGGGCTCATCAACCCTAATTTCAATTGCTACATGCCCTAAATAGGTCACCCTTTTGAATGCCTCCTTCCCAGACAATTTCATGACATGAATACATCTTTAAATGACCTCTATATGGACTAGCATAGGTAGGCCCATGTAAGGGTGCGCTACAGAGCAGTTGAGTCCATGCCAGGGTGCTCTGTCGAGCACTTAGGCCTCCTTTCACCTACGTTAGGTGAGTTTGAGAGAAATTCACATAGGGTTTGGGGAATATTCTTATCTTTTGGAGTCACCTAGAAGGTTCCCTCACTTATCAACTCCTATGAGCTCGAAAATGGATGAGGAATGAGTTAAGATGCATCCTATCCTCT